>CM077199.1:37837453-37849953 GCA_039654625.1 Rhinogobio ventralis
TGGGATGGTTCTCTTAAAAGTTATGAAAAATGTTTTTCCAGAACTTTTATAGAATGTTATCTGGTCTTTGACAATGTTTTTTTAATGTTAATTGTTTCGGAATGTTCAGAGAATATTCAAAAGTAACGTTCAGAGAACATTCAAGAGTAACGTTCAGAGAACATTCAAGAGTAACGCTCAGAGAACACTCAAGAGTAACGTTCAGAGAACATTCAAGAGTAACATTCAGAGAACATTCAAGAGTAACGCTCAGAGAACATTCAAGAGTAACGCTCAGAGAACACTCAAGAGTAACGTTCAGAGAACATTCAAGAGTAACGTTCAGAGAACATTCAAGAGTAACGCTCAGAGAACACTCAAGAGTAACGTTAAGAGAACACTCAAGAGTAACGTTAAGAGAACATTCAAGAGTAACGTTCAGAGAACATTCAAGAGTAACGCTCAGAGAACACTCAAGAGTAACGCTCAGAGAACACTCAAGAGTAACGTTAAGAGAACACTCAAGAGTAACGTTAAGAGAACACTCAAGAGTAACGTTAAGAGAACATTCAAGAGTAACGTTCAGAGAACACTCAAGAGTAACGCTCAGAGAACACTCAAGAGTAACGCTCAGAGAACACTCAAGAGTAACGTTCAGAGAACATTCAAGAGTAACGTTCAGAGTACATTCAAGAGTAACGCTCAAAGAACATTCAAGAGTAACGCTCAGAGAACATTCAAGAGTAACGTTCAGACAACATTCAAGAGTAACGTTCAGACAACATTCAAGAGTAACGATCAGAGAACATTCAAGAGTAACGCTCAGAGAACATTCAAGAGTAACGTTCAGAAAACATTCAAGAGTAACGCTCAGAGAACATTCAAGAGTAACGCTCAGAGAACATTCAAGAGTAACGTTCAGAGAACATTCAAGAGTAACGTTCAGAAAACATTCAAGAGTAACGCTCAGAGAACATTCAAGAGTAACACTCAGAGAACATTCAAGAGTAACATTCAGAGAACATTCAAGAGTAACGCTCAGAGAACATTCAAGAGTAACGCTCAGAGAGCACTCAAGAGTAACGTTCAGAGAACATTCAAGAGTAACGTTCAGAGAACATTCAAGAGTAACGCTCAGAGAACACTCAAGAGTAACGCTCAGAGAACATTCAAGAGTAACGTTCAGAGAACATTCAAGAGTAACGCTCAGAGAACACTCAAGAGTAACTTTCAGAGAACATTCAAGAGTAACGCTCAGAGAACATTCAAGAGAAACGTTAAGATAACACTCAAGAGTAACATTAAGAGAACATTCAAGAGTAACGTTCAGAGAACATTCAAGAGTAACGCTCAGAGAACACTCAAGAGTAACGTTCAGAGAACACTCAAGAGTAACGTTAAGAGAACATTCAAGAGTAACGTTAAGAGAACACTCAAGAGTAACGTTAAGAGAACATTCAAGAGTAATGTTCAGCGAACACTCGAGTAACGTTCAGAGAACACTCAAGAGTAACGTTAAGAGAACACTCAAGAGTAACGTTAAGAGAACATTCAAGAGTAACGTTCAGAGAACACTCAAGAGTAACGCTCAGAGAACACTCAAGAGTAACGCTCAGAGAACACTCAAGAGTAACGTTAAGAGAACACTCAAGAGTAACGTTAAGAGAACACTCAAGAGTAACGTTAAGAGAACACTCAAGAGTAACGCTCAGAGAACATTCAAGAGTAACGTTCAGAGAACACTCAAGAGTAACGTTCAGAGAACACTCAAGAGTAACGTTAAGAGAACATTCAAGAGTAACGCTCAGAGAACATTCAAGAGTAACGTTCAGAGAACATTCAAGAGTAACGCTCAGAGAACATTCAAGAGTAACGTTCAGAGAACATTCAAGAGTAACGTTCAGAGAACATTCAAGAGTAACGATCAGAGAACATTCAAGAGTAACGTTCAGAGAACATTCAAGAGTAACGCTCAGAAAACATTCAAGAGTAACGCTCAGAGAACATTCAAGAGTAACGTTCAGAGAACATTCAAGAGTAACGTTCAGACAACATTCAAGAGTAACGATCAGAGAACATTCAAGAGTAACGATCAGAGAACATTCAAGAGTAACGTTCAGACAACATTCAAGAGTAACGATCAGAGAACATTCAAGAGTAACGTTCAGAGAACATTCAAGAGTAACGTTCAGAAAACATTCAAGAGTAACGTTCAGAGAACATTCAAGAGTAACGTTCAGAGAACATTCAAGAGTAACGTTCAGACAACATTCAAGAGTAACGTTCAGACAACATTCAAGAGTAACGCTCAGAGAACATTCAAGAGTAACATTCAGAGAACATTCAAGAGTAACGCTCAGAGAACATTCAAGAGTAACGCTCAGAGAACACTCAAGAGTAACGTTCAGAGAACATTCAAGAGTAACGTTCAGAGAACATTCAAGAGTAACGCTCAGAGAACACTCAAGAGTAACGCTCAGAGAACATTCAAAAGTAACGCTCAGAGAACATTCAAGAGTAACGTTCAGAGAATATTCAAGAGTAACGCTCAGAGAACACTCAAGAGTAACGTTCAGAGAATATTCAAGAGTAACGCTCAGAGAACACTCAAGAGTAACGTTAAGAGAACACTCAAGAGTAACGCTCAGAGAACATTCAAGAGTAACGCTCAGAGAACATTCAAGAGTAACGCTCAGAGAACATTCAAGAGTAACGCTCAGAGAACATTCAAGAGTAACGTTCAGAGAATATTCAAGAGTAACGCTTAGAGAACACTCAAGAGTAATGTTAAGAGAACACTCAAGAGTAACGCTCAGAGAACACTCAAGAGTAACGTTAAGAGAACACTCAAGAGTAACGCTCAGAACATTTAAGAGTAACGTTCAGAGAACACTCAAGAGTAACGTTCAGAGAACACTCAAGAGTAACGTTAAGAGAACACTCAAGAGTAACGTTAAGAGAACACTCAAGAGTAACGTTAAGAGAACACTCAAGAGTAACGTTCAGAGAACATTCAAGAGTAACGTTCAGAGAACACTCGAGTAGCGCTCAGAGAACACTCAAGAGTAACGCTCAGAGAACACTCAAGAGTAACGTTCAGAGAACACTCAAGAGTAACGTTAAGAGAACACTCAAGAGTAACGTTCAGAGAACACTCAAGAGTAACGCTCAGAGAACATTCAAGAGTAACGCTCAGAGAACACTCAAGAGTAACGTTAAGAGAACACTCAAGAGTAACGTTAAGAGAACACTCAAGAGTAACGTTCAGAGAACACTCAAGAGTAACGCTCAGAGAACATTCAAGAGTAACACTCCCATAATGTTTGAAGAATGGAATGTTCACTTAACTACGAAAATTAAGTTTTCAACATTCAGAAAATCGTGTTTTAACTCAATGGGAATGTCATTGTCTCTCTCTCGCTCTCTCTCTCTCTCTCTCTCGCTCTCTCTCTCTCTCTCTCTCGCTCTCTCTCTCTGTCTCTCTCTGTCTCTCTCTGTCTCTCTCTCTCTCTCTCTCTCTCTCTCTCTCTGGTGCATGCTGGAAGTGGCGAGTAAGTGCATGGGAGGGTGAGCGTGTTGACTAATGTTCCGCCGTTTATTCCTGACGCGGATATAGAAAGAGAACTATCTTGCTTTGGGAAGTTCGCAAGCAGCATTAAAATGGTCCCGCTCGGATGCAAGAATGTGCTTTTGAAGCACGTGTTGTCGTTTCGACGATAGGTGTATATGTTTCTGAATTCACCAAATCTGAATGTTTCGTTTAGATGTGTTTTTGATGGGAAGTCGTATATGGTGTATGCCAGCGCTGGAGAATTGCGTTGTTTTGAATGTGGCTCAATGGGACATGTAAAGTTGTCGTGTCCTTTTAGAAGTGAAGAGAGTGAGGCTGGTCCGAGTAATATTTCGGATGTGAGAATGGAGCAAACAGTGATAAAAAAGACTACGAGTAGTGAAGCGAAATCGTTTGAAACAGCTTCAAGAGGGAGGTGTTACTGGTGCTCATCTGTTTAGTAATGAAGAGCAGAAGGAAAACAGTTCTGGCAATGTTCAAAAGCAGAAAAGTGCTGAGAATGGTAAGCCTGTTGTAAGTGATGAAAGCGTACGTTGTAAACAGGTTTGGGAGCTAATTGAAGCCGAGGATGAGATAAGGAGAGAACACCCGATGGCCAGTGAAAGTAGAGAGGCAGTAGAATCCAAGGCTGAAGGTGGAGATGTTTTTCCTTCACCAAAGTTAGTGTTGGAAACTGATAAGGAAATGGGTAATGAGGATGGTGATGGTGACGACGATGATGGGAGTGTTCAATCTGATTTTTCAGATATATCTGATGTCTCGCAAATTACCTGTGATCAAGTTTATTCGTTGGAAGAAATAAATGAGTTCATGGATGAGACTTTTTGAAAACCTGTTGATGTAAGTAATTTTTTTTCTGATTTGAAAAAGTTTGAAACCTCAGTTCTTTACTGGCAGAAGAGGGTTGGGGAAGATGGCTTGAGTCAGAGAAAAAGATTCCGGTTAAAAAAGATACTTTCAAAGCTGAGAAAAGGAAAAAGTCATGCAAAACGTAAATTCATTCGGGCCAAATGAGGTGTACTTCACATAAGGTGATTTTGCTATCTTTCTTTTTCAGTCTGTCTCTTCTTAGTTTTAGTCTTCTTATGGAGATTATAAGAGTGGGCTCTTTAAATATCAATGGGGGAAGAGACAGGAGCAAGAGAGCAATGGTTGCTGAAATCATACATTTAAAAAATATAAATGTTACATTTCTACAAGAAACACATACTGATTATAACAATGAGATTGAATGGTGTAGATGCTGGGCGGGAAAATGTTTTATTAGTCATGGATCAAACACAAGTGCGGGTGTGGCTATCCTTTTTTTTTAAAAATTAGATGTGAAAGTTTTGTCAACCATGGAACTAGAAAAAGGAAGAGTTTTAATAGTTAAAGCAGAAATTAAGGGGTTTGTATTTTTGTTCATTAATGTTTATGCTCCTAATAAAGGGCCAGATCGTGTAGAACTTTTTAGAAAATTACAAAATACATTGAGACAACAAAATGATGATTCTTGTGTGATAATGGGTGGAGACTGGAATTGCACCATTAATTTTTTATTAGATAGAAATGGAGAAGAGTCTCACCTACAGTCATGCACTTCTCAATTTAACTAAAGAGTATGATTTAATGGATGTGTGGAGGGATAGAAACCAGAGAATTAAGCAGTACACATGGATTAAGATGTTGGATTCTTCTATTACTGGTGCAAGACTAGATAGAATATACACTCACCTAAAGGATTATTAGGAACACCTGTTCAATTTCTCATTAATGCAATTATCTAATCAACCAATCACATGGCAGTTGCTTCAATGCATTTAGGGGTGTGGTCCTGGTCAAGACAATCTCCTGAACTCCAAACTGAATGTCAGAATGGGAAAGAAAGGTGATTTAAGCAATTTTGAGCGTGGCATGGTTGTTGGTGCCAGACGGGCCGGTCTGAGTATTTCACAATCTGCTCAGTTACTGGGATTTTCACGCACAACCATTTCTAGAGTTTACAAAGAATGGTGTGAAAAGGGAAAAACATCCAGTATGCGGCAGTCCTGTGGGCGAAAATGCCTTGTTGATGCTAGAGGTCAGAGGAGAATGGGCCGACTGACTCAAGCTGATAGAAGAGCAACTTTGACTGAAATAACCACTCGTTACAACCGAGGTATGCAGCAAAGCATTTGTGAAGCCACAACACGCACAACCTTGAGGCGGATGGGCTACAACAGCAGAAGACCCCACCGGGTACCACTCATCTCCACTACAAATAGGAAAAAGAGGCTACAATTTGCACGAGCTCACCAAAATTGGACAGTTGAAGACTGGAAAAATGTTGCCTGGTCTGATGAGTCTGGATTTCTGTTGAGACATTCAGATGGTAGAGTCAGAATTTGGCGTAAACAGAATGAGAACATGGATCCATCATGCCTTGTTACCACTGTGCAGGCTGGTGGTGGTGGTGTAATGGTGTGGGGGATGTTTTCTTGGCACACTTTAGGCCCCTTAGTGCCAATTGGGCATCGTTTAAATGCCACGGCCTACCTGAGCATTGTTTCTGACCATGTCCATCCCTTTATGACCACCATGTACCCATCCTCTGATGGCTACTTCCAGCAGGATAATGCACCATGTCACAAAGCTCCAATCATTTCAAATTGGTTTCTTGAACATGACAATGAGTTCACTGTACTAAAATGGCCCCCACAGTCACCAGATCTCAACCCAATAGAGCATCTTTGGGATGTGGTGGAACGGGAGCTTCGTGCCCTGGATGTGCATCCCACAAATCTCCATCAACTGCAAAATGCTATCCTATCAATATGGGCCAACATGTCTAAAGAATGCTTTCAGCACCTTGTTGAATCAATGCCATGTAGAATTAAGGCAGTTCTGAAGGCGAAAGGGGGTCAAACACAGTATTAGTATGGTGTTCCTAATAATCCTTTAGGTGAGTGTATGTTAGTAAGAAAGAAAACAATAGAATCATGAATGCAAATATTTTTTTTAATGGTTTTTCTGACCATCATTTGGTTACTATTGATTTTAATATTATGAAAGTGTCACATCCCAATTATTATTGCCATTTTAATGTTAAGTTATTGCAAGATAATTCTTTCTGTGAGAAATGTAGTTTTTTTTGGGGAAATGTGGAAATTAAACAAGAAAAATTTTGAAAATTTGACTCAATGGTGGGAGATTGGGAAAACACAGATCAGGGTGTTTTGTCAGGAGTATTCTTGTAATTACACGGTCTATATAAAAAAGAAAATAATACAGTTAGAAAAAGACATTCATGATATGGAAAATAAGATTGATGTCAATGATGTAAGCAGAATTATGGGTTTAAAGGACAAGAAAATGGATCTGAAAGTCAAGGGTGCTTTGATTAGAGCAAGGATAATGTATATTAAAGAGACTGATGCTCCTACCTCTTACTTTTTTAATTTAGAGCGTAAAGCTGCACAGCAGAAAGTTTTACATTGTGTGCGCCGTGAGAATGGGACATTGACTTCAAATCCATTGGAAATGAGAAAAATGACTATTGACTTTTATGCGGAACTGTTTGGATCTACTGAATGTGATTCTGAAGGAATGGATGAACGGTTGCAAGGGTTACCGAAACTAGAGCATGTGGACAAAGAAAAGCTTGAGAAGATGATCACGTTTAATGAACTTTCTGAAGCAGTTCAACAACTCTCTACTGGTCGAGTAGCAGGAACTGATGGTCTGCCCGCAGAATTTTATAAGAATTTCTGGTGTATTTTAGGCAGGGATTTTTATGAAGTAATTTGTGAATGTTTTGAAAGAGGATTACTTCCAACTAGTTGTCAAAGGGCTGTGTTATCCCTGCTTCCAAAAAAAGGAGATTTGGGTTTGTTGAAAAACTGGAGGCCAGTGTCTTTAATGTGTTCAGATTATAAAATAATATCAAAATGTTTAGCCAATAGGCTTAAGAAATATTTACATATTATGGTGAAGAAGGAACAAACATATTGTATTCCAGGTCGAACAATTATGGACAATTTGTTTTTAATAAGAGATATTATTGATGTTTCAACTAATAATAACTGTGATATTGGGTTTCTATCAATTGATCAAGAAAAAGCCTTTGATCGGGTTGGGCATGCATATCTTTTTAAGGTTTTAGAAGCTTTTGGTTTTGGAAAAAAAATGATTTCTTGGATAAATAAGGCCTGTTGTATAATAAGGCCTCTGTAATGATAGGGGGTGGTTTGAGTAGCCCAGTGGCATTAGGCAGGGGTGTCCTCTTTCAGGGCAATTATATAGTTTAGTAATTGAGCCACTTTTGGGTGATTTAAGAAATAAATTGAAAGGTTTTTTTGTCTCAGAACAGTTAAAATGTTCTGTATCGGCATATGCAGATGATGTAACGGTTTTTATAACTGGGCAGGAAGATATTCAAACACTCTGTAAGAGCTTAGCCCTGTTTGAGAAAGCTTCTTCTGCAAAGGGAATGAGTGAGGGGTTCATTATGGGTGAATGGAGGAATGGTGGGATACCTCATATTCCAGGAGGTTTAAAGTGGGGAAAAGAAGGTATTAAAATGTTAGGAGTTTTCTTGGGTTCTGAGAATTATAGGAAAAAGAATTGGGAAGGTATGCTGGATAAGGTGTTAGCCAAGTTGTCTAAATTTCCTATAAATGGAAATGGCTATTACCTGAACTATCCTACAGTGGTAGAGTCTTGGTCATAAATAATTTGGCTGCCTCTATGTTATGGCACAGGCTGAATGTGCTAGAGCCACCTGATGGACTGATTAAAGAAATCCAGAGGAAGTTGGTGGAGTTCTTCTGGTCAGGACAACACTGGATTCCAGGGCCTGCTTTGTATTTGTCAATTCAAGAAGGAGGACAAGGCCTTGTAGACATTAGAAGTCGGATCAACACATTTCGTTTACAAGCAGCACAGAGGCTGGTGTATGCGGAGGAGACAGAGTGGAGCAATGTGGCATGTGTTTTGCTGAAAAGGACATCAAGTCTTAGATATGATAAGCAATTGTTTTTAATCAGAATAAATGAACTGGACTTGAACAATTTGACTCCATACTATCGATCCATGCTACAAGCGTAGAATAGGACTTTTTCTGTAAGCAGAGGAATCGATCAACCACAAGAATGGATTATGGGGGAACCTCTGTTTCACAATTCATTCATTCGGACGAAGTGTCTGTCTTCAGGAGGTTTGAGGAACTGTCTGATTAGAGCCGGATGTACAAAAGTAGAGAATCTCAGAGATGACAAAGGGTGTAAAACCGCAGAATCACTACAGGAAGATACAGGAATAAACTCTTTACGTCTCCTGTCTCGGCTTCTGAAGGAAGTGAATGCAGCTTTACCAGGAGTCTGCCGAGAAGCTTTAGAACTTCAGCACGGACAAGAGAGAGGGAGAGTCTGCAAGATCCATTGATTTTAGTGTCCGCTGCGGAAAAGGAGGAGTACGAAGAAGAAAGTGGCACAATATTGACTTTTAAAACACCAGAATTGGAGGGTCATCAGGACATCAGCAAAAAAGCCTTATATTCTGTGTGTGTCAAAATGTCCCATTGGCATGTTTTGAAGAAAGTCAGACCTTGGAGGTGGTCAGATTTATTTGGGCCAGACTTCAGGGGTTGCTGGAGATCTCTGTACAAGCCTCCAATAGAGAAACGTACAGCTGATCTACAGTGGAGACTAATTCATGGTATCATATCTACGAGCAGACACGTGATGATGGCGCACCTGAATCCAGAAGTAGTAAAATATTGTCCCTTTTGTGGAATAGAAGAAACTGTAGATCATTTGTTTATTTATTGTGAGAGACTAGGAGGTCTTTTTGACTTTTTAAAAAGTTGGTTTGAAGGTTTTGGTGTGAATTTTTCTCATAAAAGTTTTATTAGTGGTCTAAAATATAACGTTCAGGAACAAAAAAAAGTGTGTTTATTAAATTATTGGTAACGCTTTAGATTACAGCCCGGAAAGTACTGCGTAAGTAAAGCGTATTTACTGCGTAACTTTCGGTAATTATAGTGTAACTATAAAGTATGTATGTGTAAGTATAAGGGAACAATATGTAATATTTGGGGAATAAAGGGGTAACTATCAGGAAAATTAACAAATCAATTATACTGTAAGTATTTTTTAATTAAGGGGTAATTATCCCTGTAGCTACAGGGTAAGTATGAATCTGTGGGCTGTAAATTAAAGTGGTGTTTGTTCCCCTCTTGTTTCATGTAGTTACAGGGTAAGTGTGAATCTGTGGGCTGTAAATTAAAGTGGTGTTTGTTCCCCTCTTGTTTCATGTAGTTACAGGGTAAGTGTGAATTTGCTGGCTGTAAATTAAAGTGGTGTTTGTTCCCCTCTTGTTTCATGTAGTTACAGGGTAAGTGTGAATCTGTGGGCTGTAAATTAAAGTGGTGTTTGTTCCCCTCTTGTTTCATGTAGTTACAGGGTAAGTGTGAATTTGCTGGCTGTAAATTAAAGTGATGCTTGTTCCCCTCTTGTTTCATGTAGTTACAGGGTAAGTGTGAATCTGTGGGCTGTAAATTAAAGTGGTGTTTGTTCCCCTCTTGTTTCATGTAGTTACAGGGTAAGTGTGAATCTACGGGCTGTAAATTAAAGTGGTGTTTGTTCCCCTCTTGTTTCATGTAGTTACAGGGTAAGTGTGAATCTACAGGCTGTAAATTAAAGTGGTATTTGTTCCCCTCTTGTTTCATGTAGTTACAGGGTAAGTGTGAATCTGTGGGCTGTAAATTAAAGTGGTGTTTGTTCCCCTCTTGTTTCATGTAGTTACAGGGTAAGTGTGAATTTGCTGGCTGTAAATTAAAGTGATGCTTGTTCCCCTCTTGTTTCATGTAGTTACAGGGTAAGTGTGAATCTGTGGGCTGTAAATTAAAGTGGTGTTTGTTCCCCTCTTGTTTCATGTAGTTACAGGGTAAGTGTGAATCTACGGGCTGTAAATTAAAGTGGTGTTTGTTCCCCTCTTGTTTCATGTAGTTACAGGGTAAGTGTGAATCTACAGGCTGTAAATTAAAGTGGTGCTTGTTCCCCTCTTGTTTCATGTAGTTACAGGGTAAGTGTGAATCTGTGGGCTGTAAATTAAAGTGGTGTTTGTTCCCCTCTTGTTTCATGTAGTTACAGGGTAAGTGTGAATCTGTGGGCTGTAAATTAAAGTGGTGTTTGTTCCCCTCTTGTTTCATGTAGTTACAGGGTAAGTGTGAATTTGCTGGCTGTAAATTAAAGTGATGCTTGTTCCCCTCTTGTTTCATGTAGTTACAGGGTAAGTGTGAATCTGTGGGCTGTAAATTAAAGTGGTGTTTGTTCCCCTCTTGTTTCATGTAGTTACAGGGTAAGTGTGAATCTACGGGCTGTAAATTAAAGTGGTGTTTGTTCCCCTCTTGTTTCATGTAGTTACAGGGTAAGTGTGAATCTACAGGCTGTAAATTAAAGTGGTATTTGTTCCCCTCTTGTTTCATGTAGTTACAGGGTAAGTGTGAATCTACGGACTGTAAATTAAAGTGGTGTTTGTTCCTCTCTTGTTTCATGTAGTTACAGGGTAAGTACAATAAAAAACACGTACAAAATCTGATATCACTCGGAAACATTTATTTAAAAAACAACTTTCAAAACAGATTTACGACACTTCTTATTCATTTATTCATTTTTTAAAATAAACTTTTCATTTCAAATAATAACGTCCTGACAGAAAGAGGCACATTTTGTCCCTTTTTGTTTCTCTTGCTTGGCTCCTCTTGTTCCTCTTCTTTTTCGTTAGTCTACAGTTTAAAAAATGTAAAATATTGGTATTTTTCTTACAAACACTTATCGTTTCACTTCAGAAGACATTGATTAATCCATTGGGATCGTATGAATTACTGTAGTTATTGCTGTATGTGCTGTTTGATGCTTCAACTTTAAGGAACCCAAATGAGTTTTCATTATCAGAGATTATTTATTTTTCTGTGTTCATCTGAAGAAAGAAAGTCGTATACATCTCGGATGGCATGAGGGTAAAAGCCGAGTAAATGGTGAGGACATTTCTGGGTGTACTGTATTTTCTTTTAATACATAATACAGAATAGCTGGAGACATGGGATTCCTTCTTAAGATTCATCTGTGGCAAGAACGAAAAAGAAGAGGAACAAGAGGAGCATGAAGCCAAGCAAGAGAAATGGATAAGAAGTGTTGTAAATCTGTTTTGAAAGTTGTTTTTCAAATAAAGATTTTCGAGTGATATCAGATTATGTATGTATTTTTATTGTAGTTACCCTGTAACTACATGAAACAAGAGGGGAACAAACACCACTTTAATTTACAGCCCGCAGATTCACACTTACCCTGTAACTAAATGAAACAAGAGGGGAACAAACACCACTTTAATTTACAGCCCGTAGATTCACACTTACCCTGTAACTACATGAAACAAGAGGGGAACAAACACCACTTTAATTTACAGCCCGCAGATTCACACTTACCCTGTAACTACATGAAACAAGAGGGGAACAAACACCACTTTAATTTACAGCCCGTAGATTCACACTTACCCTGTAACTACATGAAACAAGAGGGGAACAAACTCCACTTTAATTTACAGCCAGCAAATTCACACTTACCCTGTAACTACATGAAACAAGAGGGGAACAAACACCACTTTAATTTACAGCCCACAGATTCACACTTACCCTGTAACTACATGAAACAAGAGGGGAACAAACACCACTTTAATTTACAGCCAGCAAATTCACACTTACCCTGTAACTACATGAAACAAGAGGGGAACAAACACCACTTTAATTTACAGCCCACAGATTCACACTTACCCTGTAACTACATGAAACAAGAGGGGAACAAACACCACTTTAATTTACAGCCCACAGATTCACACTTACCCTGTAACTACATGAAACAAGAGGGGAACAAACACCACTTTAATTTACAGCCCACAGATTCACACTTACCCTGTAACTACATGAAACAAG
>CM077199.1:37854953-37897453 GCA_039654625.1 Rhinogobio ventralis
TCGCTCTCCGTCTCTCAGTGTCTCTCTCTGTAAATGGTTTATGTGTTTCTGTGGGACATTTTAACTCCGGCTCTGAAATCACATTTAGGACCAAAACTGCGACCCAGAAAGAAACTGAAGGAGAGAAAGAGTGTGTGTCAGAATGAGAATGAATGATTTTGTTGTGGAGAGAGAAAACAGAGCGAGAGAAAGATGCTTCAGAGGTGAAAAAAGAGAAATACAAACTGTGTGTGAAGAGACAGATAAACAGAGTCAAACGAGTGTGAAGAGACACATTCACCAGAGACGCATTGCTATTTCTACTTACATTCTAGAGATTTCACTTCAACTCTTTTCAGTTACATGTAGATTGTGTGTGTGTGTGTGTGTGTATGAGTGAGTGTGTGGGGAGTCACTCTTGCACATCTGTAAACACTCACAGGTTTTGTTTACACCTGGTATGATCAGGTGATCCGGTCACTAGTGGTCAGAGACACATTCATCATTAACCTGTTATAGAGACACGTGTGCTATTGGCTCAGAAGTGACACACTTCACCTTTAAAACATGAAGCGGTGTGGAGCTGGTAGTGTGTGCTGGGCTTTACTGGCCTCGTGCCTGGGCACTGCCTATCAAACTGAGAGAAAAACCATGTTGGGCTGGACCCTCGTGTGTGTGAGAGAAATTTGCAATTCTAATGATCCATTGAACAACATGCAATCCAAACACTTGTGTTGAAGCTGCAGAAATAAACCTCTGCTCCAAAATGACAGCCACACACACACATTGTGCTGTCAAATGCCGACTGGCTCAGATAAACACCCGTCCAGCCAAACACTCTTGTGCAGATCAGAACAAACACCCAGAACAGAGACTCAAACCTACTGACCCGAGATCTTCATCAGCTCATCCAGAGCAAGGGTTTTCAATCGATTAAACAAAATATCATCATCCTCGAGTGACGGACACCAACCCTAAAAGTTAAAAGACATCTGTCTTTTATAAACACTATGATAATATTTATTAATATGTATGATAACTGTATGATAATATTTATTAATATTATCATACAGCTGATATATCGTTCGGTCCCTAACTTAAAAAATGCCTATTATCGGTCGATCCCTAACTTAAAAAATGCATATTATCGGTCGATCCCTAACTTAAAAATGCTTATTATCGGTCGATCCCTAACTTAAAAAATGCATATTATCGGTCGATCCCTAACTTAAAAATGCTTATTATCGGTCGATCCCTAACTTAAAAAATGCATATTATCGGTCAATCCCTAACTTAAAAAAATGCATATTATCGGTCGATCCCTAACTTAAAAAATGCCTAATATTGGTCGATCCCGAACAAAAAAAATGCATATTATCGGTCGATCCCTAACTTAAAAACAGCCTAATAGCGGTCGATCCCTAACTTAAAAAATGCCTAATATTGGTCGATCCCGAACAAAAAAAATGCATATTATCGGTCGATCCCTAACTTAAAAAATGCCTATTATCGGTCGATCCCTAACCTAAAAAATGCCTAATATCGGCGTTTTCGTAAGTCTCCACAAGGTTTTTACACACTGTTGCTGGTAGTTTGGTCCATTCCTTCATGCAGATCTCCTCTAGAGCAGTGATGTTTTGGGGCTGTCGCTGGGCAACACGGATTTTCAACTCCCTCCAAAGATTTTCTATGGGTTTGAGATCTGGAGACTGGCTAGGCCACTCCAGGACCTTGAAATGCTTCTTACGAAGCCACTCCTTCGTTGCCCGGGCGGTGTGTTTGGGATCATTATCATGCTGAAAGACCCAGCCACATTTCATCTTCAATGGCCTTGCTGATGGAAGGAGGTTTTTACTCAAAATCACACGATACATGGCCCCATTCATTCTTTCCTTTACACGGATCAGTCGTCCTGGTCCCTTTGCAGAAAAACAGCCCCAAAGCATGATGTTTCCACCCCCATGCTTCACAGTAGGTATGGTGTTCTTTGGATGCAACGCATTCTTTTTCCTCCAAACACGACAAGTTGAGTTTTTACTAAAAAGTTTTGGTTTCATCTGACCATATGCCATTCTCCCAATCCTCTTCTGGATCATCCAAATGCTCTCTAGCAAACTTCAGACGGGCCCGGACATGTGCTGGCTTAAGCAGGGGGACACGTCTGGCACTGCAGGATTTGAGTCCCTGGCAGCGTAGTGTGTTACTGATGGTAGCCTTTGTTACTTTGGTCCCAGCTCTCTGCAGGTCATTCACTAGGTCCCCCCGTGTGGTTCTGGGATTTTTGCTCACTGTTCTTGTGATCATTTTCACCCCACGGGGTGAGATCTTGCGTGGAGCCCCAGATCGAGGGAGATTATCAGTGGTCTTGTATGTCTTCCATTTTCTAATAATTGCTCCCACAGTTGATTTCTTCACACCAAGCTGCTTACCTATTGCAGATTCAGTCTTCCCAGCCTGGTGCAGGTCTACAATTTTGACAGCTCTTTGGTCTTGGCCATAGTGGAGTTTGGAGTCTGACTGTTTGAGGTTGTGGACCGGTGTCTTTTATACTGATAACGAGTTCAAACAGGTGCCGTTAATACAGGTAACGAGTGGAGGACAGAGGAGCCTCTTAAAGAAGAAGATACAGGTTTGTGAGAGCCAGAAATCTTGCTTTTTTGTTATTGACCAAATACTTATTTTCCATCATAATTTGCAAATAAATTCTTTAAAAATCAGACAATGTGATTTTCTGGATTTTTTTTCTCATTCTGTCTCTCATAGTTGAAGTGTACCTATGATGAAAATGACAGGCCTCTCTCATCTTTTTAAGTGGGAGAACTTGCACAATTGGTGGCTGACTAAATACTTTTTTGCCCCACTGTATATCGGTCGATCCGTAACTTAAAAAATGTGTAATCTAGGCTGATATATCGGTCGATCGTTAACTTTATTAGTATTTAAATAATATTAAAATAACACTGTGATAGACGGAGAGAAACATACAGACAGGTAAACAAATACATGGACAGAAAGGCAAGGAGAGTGTGTGAGCTTGTGTTTTATTCTGTTCATGTCGTCCCAGCCATTTCTGTCTGTACTGACTGACAGCGGTGTTACGGTCACAGCGTCTGTGTGTGTGTGTGTGAACTGTACAGTGACATTAACTGAGATCTGACTGCTGTGTGCTTGACTGATCACTCACTGTCTAAGAGACAGACAGACAGGTCTGCATAATAATGTCCCACCTGTAGAGTGACCAGCAGAGCTCACACACATTACCACACACATCACATATGATATTCATACAGCATATCCACATACACACAGACAGCAGCTTCATCCGTCTGGATAGCACAAAATGAGAGTGTAAAAATGAGAGGGAGGAACACAGTGCCATTTACCTCATAGTGTGTAATTACTTTGGCAAAAGACCACGACTGACGGAGAGACACACGGACAGAGAGAGAGACAGACAACAAAGCAGGTGTTTAAACAGAACAACAACAATGAACAGCAGATAAACACATGAATAAACCTGCACAGATCATATACGCAGCCGCATCGTGACTAAAAATTCACTAAAATAAGACAAAACAGGCATTAAAGTCAAAGTCGAGATATTTCTCCATTTGATCAACCAGGATTCCTGCATGTAAATGGAGATTGAGCACATGGAGAAAGATCTTTCATGCACAGTCACTGAACAGACCATTAGTTCATTACGTTTATCGCTAACCAAAGCACAATGTGTGTGAAGAGCATTCTCTCATGAATGCGTGATTGAGAGAGAAATGAGAACTCGTAGCTCATCTCCATTGATTACTGCACAAGAAAACAAACACAATCTAGAGGAAATACGAGGACGAGCAGGTTTCATTTCCTTCCTCTCGTGCGGGATATTTACAGCACAATCTGCCGCGCGGCGTCACCGAGAGCAGCAGCAGGTTTATCAGTGGCAGGTGAAAGCCCGTATATCTGCAGAATGATTAGAGCGATCAATATTATTGAACAGATTGAGCGTGTGTGTGTGCAGACTGTTTCGACCTGAGGGAAAGAGAAGGAAAGTAAAAAAAGTGGAAATATTTTTTGGGTAGTTTCAGTTTAAGTGGCGTATTGAAGGCACAACGGTCACATTTCAGCTGTTTAAAGAGGGCGATGGATTTCTCACGGCCTGTACCGAGTAAAAGAGCCGTTAATAACGCGGCCGTTCAGCAGAAAATGGCCGGGGAAAAGAGATGTGGTCACCTCACATAACCTTCAGCGGCCAGGATCTGAGATCTACCGAAACTCAAGAAGCCACAGACGAATGATGACATGATAAATGAGGAGAGGAAAGAAGAAAGAAAGAGAGATGAGGAGAGAAGCGGGGTCAGGAGGGTTTTACTGTGTTTCTTATGAAAGGTTCAGTTTTTCCATATTATTTCCATATTAAAACAAGCGGGAGAGACTGACCGCTGAATCTCACTGAAAGTCTCAACTTCAAAACCGGAAGAAAATCCACATTTCTAATTGGTCTATTTTGGGGACAGTTTGCCCAGAAATGAACATTTTTGCAAACCTGCATGACTTTCTTTGTTTTGCGGAACATAAAAGATGATATTTCGAAGAATGTTGGTAACTGTTTTGGTCTGTAAATATATTTTAAGATGCAGCTTCTGAAAAAAAACATGGCCGTTGAAGACTAAAAGTTCATGCGTAATAAATTCTAGTAAAGTAAAGCTACTTTTTGTAATGTCTATTTGATGCTTTTCGCATTTAACACAACATTCGACCATGATATGGTATGGTACCAGTATTCCATTTCATTTACAACTTGTACCACATCATATTAACCCCTAGGGGCCTGAGCCAGTTTTGGGGCCCTTCAGAAGTTTTGACATGCTCTGACATTTGTGCTTTTTTCAGTTGCTTATAAACACATTAATACAGTGTCATTACACTGTATTCAGCACAAACTGGGCTACCATAATATGTGAGCAACATGTATGTACATGCTTGTATTTTTGAGAGAATAACGTTTATGCGCGGCTTTTGGAAAACAAACAATTTAAGCCACTAAAATAAGGCCACAAAACGCAGAGTAAATGTGTGTCCACAAGACTTTTGCCTAATTTGCCTAGATGTTTTTGCCTCAAACTGATGTGAAAATCATCACATATAACATCTTATGGTTTATTTTAACATTTACAACCTGAAATATATTTAAATTAAACCTTAAATTATCATAAGGGAGGCTTATTTTCAACTGAAGTATGATATTTTAAGAGCGTTTGCTGCTGTATGGAGGTGTGGACACACAGAAACACTGATATTCGGCCGTATGTTTGTGAATCTTCCCAAAGCTGATGTTTCCGGCAAACTCACTCAGCTGAAAATCACTAAATGTGGTTTCCAGCGGTGACAGCAAACGGATAATTGAATGGAGAGGATGAAAAATGAAAAGATGAAAAATAAATGAGTGTGTTTTCCACCCTGACGCGCGGCTGATGTTTACCTTTGGTCTCTCTTCCCACTGTGAGACGGGGAAAAAACATGGAAAACACTCCGGAGAGACCAAACTACTCTCTCTCTCTTTCAAAAGAAGCCCCGGATTTTATCACTCCATCTCTGAAGCGTTCCGAACGAATGCCTCAGAGGACTGATATTTAGCTAGCAGGACAGGAGGCATGAGTGTGTGTGTGTGTGTGTGTGAGAGAGAGAGAGAGAAAGAGAGAGAGAGAGAGAGAGAGAGAAAGAGAGAGAGAGAGAGAGAGAGAGAGAGAGAGAGAGAGACATATCAAACAAACACAAATTACATCCGGAGGAAATATGACCTAGTGTCTCCACATGTGAAGTGTGTGAGTGTGTGCATTTCTATGCTTGAGAGCACACACACTCATGACAGTGTGTGTGTGTGTGTGTGTATGTGACACTGATATATTGGTCTATTTCACTGCAGTGTCCGTCGTAATAGGACAGGATGAATGTGTGACCCAGAGATAACTGACCAGGACTCTGACCAACTAAGTGTGTGTGTATGAGAGAGAGTGTGTGTATTTGTGTGTGTGTGTGTGTGTGCGGCCTGGTAAACCCTACGTTATGGGGACAAAATGTCCCCACAAAGATGGCAATATCCGAAATCCTTGTCCTTGTGGGGACATTTTTTGGTCCCCATGAGGAAAACAGCTTATAATTCATACTGAGTGATGTTTTTTGAAAATGTAAAAATGCAGAATGTTTCCTGTGATGGGTAGGTTTAGGGGTAGGGGTAGTGTGTGTGTGTGTTTGTGTGTGTGTGTGATGGGTAGGGGTAGGGGTAGTGTGTGTGTGTGAGTGTGTGTGTGTGTGTGTGTGTGAGTGTGTGATGGGTAGGGGTAGGGTTAGTGTAAGGGGATAAAATATATAGTATAAAAACCATTACGTCTATGGAAAGTCCCCATAAAACATGAAAACCCAATATGAGTGTGTGTGTGTGTTAATCAGTCCATCCGTCACTGTCATGATTATATTTTCATGAACACTCACTGGATAAATCTCACAAGAACATGTTTGGGTCATATTTTACAAAAAAATATGAATATATATGGCACATTTGAATCCTCCAAAATCTAACTGTAATGCGTTTATGGTTGAATACTTTCAGTTGTACATTACAAATATATTATATATCTCTTTTTTTGCGTTATTTGACATTATTCTTTATGACAGTCAAGCACATTAGAATCCCCAAAACCTCATTTTCATCACTGTAATGTATTTATGAAATAAATATAATGCATTTATTCTGTTAAATACTTACAGTTCTGCATCAAAACGTCTCGGGTTACAGGTGTAACAATGGTTCCCTAAGAAGGGAACCTGCACCTCATCATCACGGACACTACATAAACCGTCACTCCCTTCACCGCAGTGTCTGGTCTTGTCATACGTACCTGGACTCCCTACCCGTTACTCACCTGAGCATCCAACGACTGATTCCTCGTCTTCCTTGTCTTCAGATAATCGTTCCTTGTGTTCTGTGTCCATAACCTGACAGACAGTGGCAAGGAACCAAAACTCCTTCAGGGCAGGTCCACCATCTGATCTGGATACGGCCCGGATCCGGCTGACTGCAGTAAACCTCGGGATAAACAGAGAGACTAACATTAGCGTAGATGCCATTCTTCTTATGATGTAACGAGTACATCAGGTGTTATGGGAAGTGTTCCCGGTTCCGGCTGACCTAGTTAATGCAGCCTAACAATCATTTAACTGATTTGAATAATATAAATTGATAATGTTCTGTGTGTATGCCATAGTAAAGAGATGTTTTTTTAGTCTAGATTTAAACTGACAGAGTGTGTCTGCTTCCCGAACAATGCTAGGAAGGCTGTTCCAGAGTTTGGGTGCTAAATAGGAAAAGGATCGACCGCCTGCAGTTGATTTTGATATTCTAGGTATTATCAACTGGCCAGAGTTTTGAGAGCGCAATAGACGTGATGGAGTATAATGAGTTAAGAGCTCGCTCAAGTACTGGGGAGCTAAACCATTTAGTGCTTTGTAAGTAATTAGCAAGATTTTAAAATGTATGCGATGTTTAATAGGGAGCCAGTGCAGTGTTGACAGAACCGGGCTAATATTGTCACACCACGGTCTATCCAGCAGAGGGAAACTGAGAGCACAAAACCTTCCACATCTTCCTAATTCACTGCTCGTTATTGGTTCAATGAAATCACCTGTGCCTAGCTTGTTAGAGTGTTAACAGGTGTATATTTAAAGACCTGCATTTGCTCATACCTTTGTTCAGTCTTGAAGTTCTCTTGCCTAGCCTATGCTTTTGTGTTTATCTGTTTGGGCTACCCTGAAAGACTTTGCTTAGACCTTTTGACCAGCTTCTCTGGTAATCTTTGTTTTATGTTTTTGGACTCTTTTGCCTGCATAATCCAGTGTGGATTTGTATCTTGCTCTACCTAGCACTGATGCTAGATCCTTTGTGTTTGCTCAAGAATACTAAATAAAGACTTAATTTTTTCCC
Organism: Rhinogobio ventralis; assembly: GCA_039654625.1. Classification (NCBI taxonomy): domain Eukaryota; kingdom Metazoa; phylum Chordata; class Actinopteri; order Cypriniformes; family Gobionidae; genus Rhinogobio; species Rhinogobio ventralis. The sequence goes on from CM077199.1 coordinate 37,862,908, forward strand.
TTCTAAACCTGCCTCTTGTGATTATCAGCCAATTGGGTCCACACTGCCCCAATAGAGCAGTGGTTAGAACCTTGGGTTTCCAGCAACACAGTCTGGGTTCAAATCCAGACCTGACAAATATGGTCATACTTCCTGGTTCTGGTAAGAACTCGAGCTGCTGCGTTTTGGACCAGCTGCAGTTTGTTTATTAAGCGTGCAGGGCAACCACCCAGTAGAGCATTACAATAATCTAGCCTTGAGATCATGAACGCATGAACTAACTGTTCAGCATTTTGCATTGAAAGCATATGCCGTAATTTAGATATATTTTTAAGATGGTAGAATGCAGTTTTACAGATGCTAGAAACGTGGCTTTCAAATGAGAGATTGGTATCAAAGAGCACACCCAGGTTCCTAACTGACGACGAGGACTTGACAGAGCAGCCATCAAGTGTTAGACAGTATTCTAGGTTACTACATGTGCAGAGGGTTTTTGTCCAATGATTACAAAATTTATTTTTTCTGAATTAAGTTGCAAGAAAAAAATAGTCATCCAATTTTTTATATCAGCTATGCATTCCGTTAATCTTGTGAATTGGTAAGTTTCGACAGGGCGTGAAGAAATATAGAGCTGAGTATCGTCAGCATAACAATTAAAACTAACGCCATGCTTCCTAATGATATCTCCCAGTGGTCTCCAAGCAACACAGTGTCTCACTCCCCTTCTCAGGGAACCATGGTTACATTTGTATCCCGAGACGTTCCCTTTCGAATGGGAACTTGAACTGCGTCGAAGACACTATGGGGAACAAATACCCAGTCCGCCATGCTGAGGGGAATGCATGCTCTATTGCCAGTGACTAAACACTCAAAATACTGACTCTCCTAACCTCACTGCCAGAGTCAGATTCCCCAAAGGATGCACCAGCAAGCTGTCAGTGACCCTATTCGCTACGGCAACTGCCCAAGCTACATACCCTGAACGAGGAAAGTCCTGGTCTTGTGCCTTCCCTCCTCTCCTCGCAAAGGGCAGAGCTCAAAGGCTTGGAGTCATATTACTATTGAATGATTCGTTTAAAGGAATATGGCCAGGCACAAAAATAGACTCTTTCCTTTCACTTCAGGGGGACAATAATGTCAACCCCTAGAATCTCCAAGGAGGCTGGCATTCGCTATCCTAGAAGAAAAGGCCTACGACCTGTTTGTCTACAGAGTAGCTAAACATAGCTCTAGGGGAGCAGAGTACTCTACATAATGACCCTCAACAATGAGGGGAGAACTACTTAACTCAACTGGAAGTCACAGAGAGTCCTTCAACTCAATATTAATCTGCAGAGCTCTAGAGAGCAGAGTACTCAGCGTAACGACCCTTTATAACAAGTGGAGTACCAACCATGCTCGACCTGAAATCAGCTTGTCAAGGTGGCCCAGGATGCCATCAGCAGTGATTCACAGAGTTCTAGCTGAAACCGCTCATCAAAGAAGCTCAAAGAAAGCCTAGCGACATGACGGTATTGCTGTACATATCCCCAGGAAGTGAAGCACTCTGTATGTTGCTTTAATGGCTCTAGGGAGCAGGGCACTCTACATTACGACTCTCTAAATGAGGGGAGTACTGAACTCAATCTAAAGTCGTACATCAAGGAGTGAAACTGTGGGGAGCTTCAGGAAGCGGAGTACTCTGGATAATGACCCTTACTAGTACTAGCCAAACTTACCAGACTTAACTTATCAAGGAGACTCGCAAAAGAGCCCTACCACTTGATAAATGTAAATAGAGCTCTAGGGAGCATAGTACTCAGCAAAGGAGAGTACTAATCATGGTCGACCCCCCCCCAAAAAAAGCTCATCACTAGCAAGGAGCTCTAACGAACGGAGGCCTCAGCAGGATGACTCTCTGGAATGAGAGGAGGCCTAGCAACACTCTACTCTAAAGACAACAGCCAAGAAGGCTCATAAAGAGCCTTAGTGTCACTGTCTAGAAGGAGGAGCTCTAGAGAGCAGAGACCTCAACAGGATGACTCCCTAGAATGAGAGGAGTACTGACAACGCTGTAACTAAATTTGTCAAGGAGGCTTCGAAAGAGTCAATCAGCTTAACAGAACTACTAGGGAGTACTCTGCATGATGATCCTCTTAAAAAAACGATAGTACTAACAACTCAAAACCAAAAATGAGCTTGTCAAGGAGAAAGCCTCACAAAAAAGTCCTCCAACTTGACAATGAACGGAGCTCTTAGAGAGCAGAGTGCTCAATATGACAACCCTTCAAAACGAGAGGAGTACTAAAAATGCTCAACCATAAGCTTGTCAAGGAGGCTCAAAGAAAGCCATTCAACTTGATACTAACACTAGAACTAAGCTTACTTCCATACAGAGCTGAAATACCTACAGTAGAAAAGCCCACTCCACTTTGACAATAAGCACACTCACAGTCATGCAGGTCCATTTTTTCAGGCCTTAGTTAGGGGTTGGTGGTAATTCCCCTTACGAACCGGTAGGGAGGGATATAGTATCTCCTGGAAGCTGCTGTTATTGAAACTAGCAGCTCTGATATCTAAGCAATCATATTAAAGATGCATACCAGTGGCAAATATAGCAACCAAAAACACCCAATTTCGTTGGTCATGAGTTTAATGGCATGGATAGCTAGATCTGCCTCAGGAGATCTTCACCTGTGTGGACAGCAGAGGGGTGGATTTAATAATAACATCCGCCTCATCCCTACATCAAATTCCTCAGAATTAGACATTCCACCTTAACCAGAGCTAACAGGAAGAGTTAAAAAAAAGAAAGGACTTCCCATTAGACTCCTCCCATGCTCCGCCTACAACCCCCGCGATTGATCCCACTTTGAGGTTATGGCGGCCGCAGGACTTAAACCACAGGTTGCAGGCGCTCAACTCTCACTAAGGAGAGAGTCAAAGCATAGGGATGCTAACAGCATCACACAGCATAACTTTCTCGAGTGCTGAACCGTTCAAACGCTAGATTCTTATCTCTCAACGAGAAACAAGCGTGAACAGAGTCCACTGCCATGAATGCATCGCTACAAGCGTTTTTCAACTCCCTCGAGAACCGAACGGGTTCTGTTCAAATGCTAGATTCTTGTCACTATCAAGAAACATATACGAGAACACAGTGTGCTGCCATGAATGCATCGCTTTGAGTGCCTTTAGCCCCCTCGAGAGCCGAACGCACTCGTGCAAACGCTGACTACTATCCCTCAGGAGAGAATCAAAGAAGCTTCTCACCAGTCTCTTTCAGTGGTCTCTCAAAGGAGCACATCCAGCTTGCTCGAGGAGTGTTCCTCAGGCACCCTTTTAAACTCACGGTGACGCCATAGGCTGTTGCTGGCCAATGCAGTTGTCATGTTTAGACTCGTGCTTCAGACACCGGTCACACTGAGGTGTTCCCCATAGCGTCTCGTCAGATGCAGTGCGAAATTAAACCATATTTATTTACCAGCTGCTTTTTTTTACATTCCCCAGTATTTTTCAAAATCCAATCAATTCCTCACATATAACATCCTGCCCTACATCATTTTTTCTTGTGGAATATCCTGATTAACTGGGAAACGCATCACATTACGAAAGTAAAATGGGTATGAAACAGTGTTTAACATTTAATAGTCATGAAAATAATAATGTCATAGTGCATCTGCTTAATGCAAAAACAAATTTCTTATTCCTTTCTCCTGCTTTCAGGGTGAAATATGAGCCGGACATGTTCTTGAACGCTTTCCAGAGACTGGAAGAAATCCGTCTCATCTCTGCTCTCTGCTTCTCTGGCTGCAATTCATCGCCTGTGGTGAGAAGAGAAAGAGAAAAAGAGAGAAACAGAGAGGCTTCTGGGTCATCTAGGATCAGAAACAGCTGTGCTTCAGGGAGACTCAGTCCTGTTAGAACTGATCCTAGAACAGCGTCATCTGACCTCAGACGCTCCAGGACAGCAAATGCACCAGCAGACCGTCTGTTTCAGCAGATGAGAGTGTAAAATGCGCTTTTTGTTTGAGGGATGTCCAACATGACATTTGAACTTTGCTAACATTCCCTCCAGAACTCTAACGCGATCTCACGCACACACACATTCAACACAAACACACACATGCACGCTGCCCAAAGCAAGTCAGCCAAGACATGACAAGCGAGAGAAAGCAGACGCTGGATTTCTTACACAAACACACACACTCATTCAGGGTTAATATAAATGTAAGTGGTTTTCCAGTTGTCTCCAGCTCAAATTTCTCTTTCAATATATGAGACAGAATTCCTGCCAGACACATTTAAATCCCACATTCATGAACACACATGTCGGTTTAGTCAGATGATCTGGAACCAGAATGCTGCATAAAGTCATTTATTTCCACTTTAGAAAAGCTTCAGACCTGAAGAAATTAAAGGGCTTTTGATTGGTGCAAATATGAAAAGCTGTCAGAAACCAGTAGTTTTGCACTGCATATTGATTTGTTGCATCCTGAAGTTTTTATAATTAAGTACATTTTCAACCCATATTCACATCAGTCAAATGTAGAAACATAGTAAACCTAAACATGTATCATTTAAACATGAACGTGCATTTGTGCACAGTAGATCAAAGGCCAAGGCCAGGATTTTCACTAAATAATAAACTACATTTCAGTTTTTTTTTTAACCAAACTCTATCATATTGTATCAAATATGACATGAGTTGTATAGGATTATTCTGTGACATTTTTGCATATATTTTTGTTAAAGCTTGTAGCTGGTCATTATTCATGCATGGCCATAAATGGATGTTTTTTTTGCACACAGAGTTAATTAACCAAGCAAACCTTGACCTCTAATCACCACAAACTAACAAATTCTTATATATCCCTACAAGTTAAGTGAACCGTCTGGAGTGTGTGTGTGTGAGTGTGTGTGTGTGAAGTGTGTGTGTTCTCCTTCCCGTACCCTTGAGTTCATTACACTGAATATAAAGCTCTTCTAATGGAGCTTAAAGACCCGGATTCATCCATCCATCTCTTTCTCTCCATCTATAAAGTCCTCTCTTCATCTCGTCCTGCTTTTCTCTTTCATCCAGCCTCTTAAACGCTCCCTCACTCCTGCCAAACACGCCTCACTAATAAATCCATCCCATAAACGCCCCGCTCTTCCTCCGGCTCACGTTCACACCCACTTCACCCGTAATTATGACATCGACTGTTCAGCCAAGCCAAAAGAGTTTCTGATTGGCTGTTCAACATCATGTGACCATCGGCTGAAGGTCATTCACGGATTCCCCGATGTATAATATATTCTTGAAGGGGTCATGACATGGATTTTTTACAAATTATTTTAATATGTTCCTTGAGGTTCACTTCTAATGTTAATTAAGTTTTTTTTGCACAGAAAAACAAATATATGTGCGGAAAAACTATTTTCAACCATCATTCTGAAATTATCCGTTTTTAAGGCATGGCTCCTTTAAGGCTTGTCAGTAAACGCCCTCTGTTGTGATTGGCTAATGTCACTGCATAGGAAACAGTGCAATGTGCCTCGTTTACAAAATAAAATGCTCCGAACAAACATATAATCCTCCGACATGACCCGGGACGGCATTAAAATAAACCATCTGCTTGAATCTTCCATTTGTCCTGTTGTCGGCAGATGACAGAAACTGAACGTGCATCTGTATACTGTATCAGTGTAGACAGCGTCAGTCATTATAATGACTTCTGTTTGCTTTTGACGTGGCGCTCACATTCAGTGTAGGCAAATGTCAGCCGTTAAGCGACTGAACGGCAGTGGGCGGGGCCTATTCTGCACGTGGGCGTGGTCTATTCTGTCGGTGGCCGGGGCCTATGGTGCAATGATGTAAAACTATTCGTCGATGTCTTGATTTGGAGGCGGGAATATGCAAATATATTTGCCTGTGTGATGTCACAGATATATCAAAACATTTTTTTATTGGTAGTAATTTTCACAATCAATTTTCAGTAAGTGTGTTACTAATTGAACATTTTGATTGTATTAAACAAATTCAAATGATAAACCGAAAGTAGTGTTACTTTGGACAAATTTTAAACAACAATAGTTGAGAGAACTAAAAATCTGAATGGTTGAATGAATTTTAAACAATCCTGAATATTCCTCCGGATCGCCGGCGCAAAAGGGGGAAAAGGAACATTGACAGAATCGGTTTAAACGATGGCGAGGAGGGGTGAAAGGTCAAAGATCAGAAGCCACAAGTTTGGACGAGAAGTAAATCTATTAACTGTGGAAATTGGCTCATAATTCACACATGACAGCGGATATCAGAGAATTCCCGCACAAACAAACAAACACGACCAGATAAAACATTTAACGTCCCCTGATTCACTAGAAAGTGGAAGTTGTTTGTGTACTTGTGTGTGTGGTGTGTGTGTGTGTGTGTAAGAGGCAATGTGTTGAGTCTGATAAGCTGAGAACGGTTCTCTCCGGCCTCTGGCTTCAGTCCAACCTTTCCATCGGGCCGTCCAACACCGAAACACACAAACACACAATCTCATTTGCCACTTGTCTTCGTGTCCGTCTGTATGTCACAAACAAACGGAAAACAGCCAGCGTTGAAAGTCAAACACACACGTACACACACAGTCAAGTCCCGTCTGGACTCGCTGCCAGAGTTCAGCTCGGTTCTCCACCTGGGCCAGAAAACGTGGCTCCTTAAATGCCAAGAGTTGAGATGAAGTCAACACAATGAGAAGTTTTTCAGAGTCCTGCAGGACTGGTGCAAAACAAACCATCCCCATCTCAGATGCCGAGCATAAAATGATTTTATGCAAATATTGTGTGTGTGAATGTTGCATTAAAAGCCGATCAGGGATCTTTAGTTCTGACATTTTCTACTTACACTGTCAGTCAGTTTAATAAACCTGGCATTCAATGCACAAATGCTTTAGAAACTATTTTCAGTCAGAAATCGCTAGTAAATTTTAGTTACATATAAACAGCAATGAATGCATTGAATTAAATAATTAATCATTTGAAATATGTTCTTAAAAAATCACTTTTTACAGTGGATGAAAATTGCTGGCTCTTTGAAAAATTGCTTTGGATAAAAGCATCTGCTAAATGCATAAATGACTTTTAAACCAAAACAAACTCCTATCTGTCAGATGCTTTAATTGTACAAGTGTGTTTGTGCATTTTGCTTTACAATAAACGACATGGTTTGATCACCAAGTGTCCAAATGTCTAAGTGTTTTGTAGCCTTGTGTATACTGAAGCAGCCGGATGTGCATCTCGTACTGTGAGCTGATTTTGATTGCGTTTGTGACCAGATTCACCTGTTATCAGCTGTGGGCGAAAGAATAATACACACACACACACGCACATATGCGCATTCACTGAGCAAATTCAATCTCCAAAATTTACACCTGTGAATCTACAAAGCTGTCAAACGGAGTGTGTGTTACCTAGCGACCAGGAGAGCGGATTTCCACGTTCATAAATTAGGCAAACCGGAGAGCAACTCCACAGGTCCTGCTGAAGGGCTTTATATCCCCTTATAAGTGATCCATTCTAGTGCATGCCTTTCGAGTGCAAAAAGCTGCGTGTTATTCACGTGCAACTGGCAGCAGCTATGCACTAATCTATGAATTTGAATGCATATTAAAATGCAGTCATTATCATTATTTCTATGCATCTGAGGCTGCTCTTCCTCAGCAGCCTATCCGCGCTCATCAATGTCCAAATGCCAGCCAATCAAATCAAAGAAGGCGGGGCTTTAGGAAGAAAACGAATATCAGCGCGACGCTTCAGTTGTCGAAGAGCGTCTGAGGTAAGCAGCTAAATATTTAATGTTTGACAACTGTTTCACGATAGACTTTTTTTGTCAAATTTCGCAGTTTTGAATTGACAATATAGGCTGATACACTGATATATACACCAATCAGGCATAACATTATGACCGGTGAAGTGAATAACACTGATGATCTCTTCATCACCTGTTAGTGGGTGGGATATATTAGGCAGCAAGTGAACATTTTGTCCTCAAAGTTGATGTGTTAGAAGCAGGAAAAATGGGCAAGCGTAAGGATTTGAGCGAGTTTGACAAGGGCCAAATTGTGACTGGGTCAGAGCATCTCCAAAACTGCAGCTCTTGTGGGGTGTTCCCGGTCTGCAGTGGTCAGGATCTATCAAAAGTGCTCCAAGGAAGGAACAGTGGAGAACCGGAGACAGGGTCATGGGCGGCCAAGGCTCATTGATGCACGTGGAGAGCGAAGGCTGGCCCTTACCTGGGGAACACATGGCACCAGGATGCACTATGGGAAGAAGGCAAGCCGGCGGAGGCAGTGTGATGCTTTGGGCAATGTTCTGCTGGGAAACCTTGGGTCCTGCCATCCATGTGGATGTTCCTTTGACACGTACCACCTACCTAAGCATTGTTACAGACCATGTACAGCCTTTCATGGAAACGGTATTCCCTGGTGGCTGTGGCTCTTCCAGCAGGATAATGCTCCTGCCACAAAGCACAAATGCTTCAGGAATGGTTTGAGGAGCACAACAACGAGTTTGAGGTGTTGACTTGGCCTCCAAATTCCCCAGATCTCAATCCAATCGAGCATCTGTGGGATGTGCTGAACAAACAAGTTCGATCCATGGAGGCCCCGCCTCGCAACTTACAGGACTTAAAGGATCTGCTGCTAACATCTTGGTGCCAGATACCACAGCACACCTTCAGGGGTCTAGAGGAGTCCATCAGAGACGGGTCAGGGCTGTTTTGGCAGCAACACAATATTAGGCAGGTGCTCATAATGTTATGCCTGATCAGTGTATGTGACTCATGCGGCCTAATTCATAACTGAAACATTTCTGGCATTATAGGCATATGAATGCATGCATATTTTAAAATAAAAACATTAGCTGCTATTAATAACAAAAACATATTCATATTCTAAATCCATTTAAATTCTTTAATTATTGAAATAAATTCTTTAATTGTCTAATAAAGATCATTACAATGTTCAGGACATGTTACAGCCTTGCCTGGCTCAAATAACATGACACCTTTATGACAAGAAAAAGAAAAAAAACACTTACAAAATTTCTGTGCAAACTGTGATGAGCACTAATTTTGTGGGCGTTTGTTGTGTCAGCACCTGATCTGCAAAATTCATTCAGTGAGTCGAGCACTAAAACAACACAGACAACACATGCATAAAATAGTGTAATTAGTCATAAATACATGTGACCGCATCACATTTGTAGTGTAAACACTAATGCATTCAGGAACGCCTACTCGCATAATAATAATAATAATAATTTACATGTATGCATTTATCAGATGCTTTTATTCAAAGTGACTTACGTTGCATTTAAGGTATACATTTGATTTGATTAGTTCATGCATTCAAACGCTGTAGGAAACAGTGCAGCTGGACCATCAGAGACGATACGCCTCAGTTCAGGCCGGGCCAAAGACATTTTCCACTGCAAGAAAAACTCAATGGCGTGTGACGTGTGTTTTTACACTCGGTTTGTTTCAGGAGTCTAGTGCAGTTACATGTGAACGCTTCAGACGAACTCAGGCTCTTAAAGGACATCCTGCAGTTTAATGTAAAAATAAAGGCTTGAGGGTTTGACCAGAGTGATTTCAATGCTGCGTTAAAGTTCTGCGTTCTGAGTTTGGTTATTTGACCGTCTTGAGCGAGAGATTAGCGATGAAATCACTGGCAAAACCAGGGCCTAAAGTTAACACTCACCACATGCGAGTAAAAATCGGTGTTGGTGAGTATATGAAGCATTTTTATGAATTCTAACAAATGCAATGCTGTGAGAACATGAGTTACTCTTGAATGTTCTCTGGGCGTTACTCTTGAGTGTTCTCTGAACGTTACTCTTGAATGTTCTCTGAACGTTACTCTTGAATGTTCTCTGAGCGTTACTCTTGAATGTTCTCTGAACGTTACTCTTGAATGTTCTCTGAGCGGTACTCTTGAATGTTCTCTGAACGTTACTCTTGAATGTTCTCTGAACGTTACTCTTGAATGTTCTCTGAACGTTACTCTTGAGTGTTCTCTGAGCGTTACTCTTGAATGTTCTCTGAACGTTACTCTTGAATGTTCTCTGAGCGGTACTCTTGAATGTTCTCTGAGCGTTACTCTTGAATGTTCTCTGAACGTTACTCTTGAGTGTTCTCTGAGCGTTACTCTTGAATGTTCTCTGAACGTTACTCTTGAATGTTCTCTGAACGTTACTCTTGAATGTTCTCTGAGCGTTACTCTTGAGTGTTCTCTGAGCGTTACTCTTGAATGTTCTCTGAACGTTACTCTTGAATGTTCTCTGAGCGTTACTCTTGAGTGTTCTCTGAGCGTTACTCTTGAATGTTCTCTGAACGTTACTCTTGAATGTTCTCTGAGCGGTACTCTTGAATGTTCTCTGAGCGTTACTCTTGAATGTTCTCTGAACGTTACTCTTGAGTGTTCTCTGAGCGTTACTCTTGAATGTTCTCTGAACGTTACTCTTGAATGTTCTCTGAGCGTTACTCTTGAGTGTTCTCTGAGCGTTACTCTTGAGTGTTCTCTGAGCGTTACTCTTGAATGTTCTCTGGGCGTTACTCTTGAGTGTTCTCTGAGCGTTACTCTTGAATGTTCTCTGGGCGTTACTCTTGAGTGTTCTCTGAACGTTACTCTTGAATGTTCTCTGAGCGTTACTCTTGAGTGTTCTCTGAACGTTACTCGTGAATGTTCTCTGAGCGTTACTCTTGAGTGTTCTCTGAGCGTTACTCTTGAGTGTTCTCTGAGCGTTACTCTTGAGTGTTCTCTGAGCGTTACTCTTGAATGTTCTCTGGGCGTTACTCTTGAGTGTTCTCTGAACGTTACTCTTGAATGTTCTCTGAGCGTTACTCTTGAGTGTTCTCTGAGCGTTACTCTTGAATGTTCTCTGAGCGTTACTCTTGAGTGTTCTCTGAGCGTTACTCTTGAGTGTTCTCTGAGCGTTACTCTTGAATGTTCTCTGAGCGTTACTCTTGAGTGTTCTCTGAGCGTTACTCTTGAGTGTTCTCTGAGCGTTACTCTTGAATGTTCTCTGAGCGTTACTCTTGAGTGTTCTCTGAGCGTTACTCTTGAATGTTCTCTGAGCGTTACTCTTGAATGTTCTCTGAGCGTTACTCTTGAGTGTTCTCTGAGCGTTACTCTTGAATGTTCTCTGAGCGTTACTCGTGAATGTTCTCTGAATGTTACTCTTGAATGTTCTCTGAACGTAACTCTTGAATGTTCTCTGAACGTTACTCTTAAGTGTTCTCTGAGCGTTACTCCTGAATGTTTTCTGAGCGTTACTCCTCAATGTTCTCTGAGCGTTACTTTTGAATGTTCTCTGAGCGTTACTCTTGAATGTTCTCTGAGCGTTACTCTTGAGTGTTCTCTGAGCGTTACTCTTGAGTGTTCTCTGAGCGTTACTCTTGAATGTTCTCTGAGCGTTACTCTTGAGTGTTCTCTGAGCGTTACTCTTGAATGTTCTCTGAGCGTTACTCTTGAATGTTCTCTGAGCGTTACTCCTGAATGTTCTCTGAACGTTACTCTTGAATGTTCTCTGAGCGTTACTCTTGAGTGTTCTCTGAGCGTTACTCTTGAATGTTCTCTGAGCGTTACTCCTCAATGTTCTCTGAATGTTACTCTTGAATATTCTCTGAATGTTACTCGTGAATGTTCTCTGAGCGTTACTCTTGAATGTTCTCTGAATGTTACTCGAGTGTTCTCTGAGCGTTACTCTTGAATGTTCTCTGAGCGTTACTCCTCAATGTTCTCTGAATGTTACTCTTGAATATTCTCTGAATGTTACTCTTGAATGTTCTCTGAACGTTACTCTTGAATGTTCTCTGAGCGTTACTCTTGAATGTTCTCTGAGCGTTACTCTTGAATGTTCTCTGAGCGTTACTCCTCAATGTTCTCTGAACGTTACTCTTGAATGTTCTCTGAACGTTACTCTTGAATGTTCTCTGAGCGTTACTCTTGAGTGTTCTCTGAGCGTTACTCTTGAATGTTCTCTGAGCGGTACTCTTGAATGTTCTCTGAACGTTACTCTTGAATGTTCTCTGAACGTTACTCTTGAATGTTCTCTGAACGTTACTCTTGAGTGTTCTCTGAGCGTTACTCTTGAATGTTCTCTGAACGTTACTCTTGAATGTTCTCTGAGCGGTACTCTTGAATGTTCTCTGAGCGTTACTCTTGAATGTTCTCTGAACGTTACTCTTGAGTGTTCTCTGAGCGTTACTCTTGAATGTTCTCTGAACGTTACTCTTGAATGTTCTCTGAACGTTACTCTTGAATGTTCTCTGAGCGTTACTCTTGAGTGTTCTCTGAGCGTTACTCTTGAATGTTCTCTGAACGTTACTCTTGAATGTTCTCTGAGCGTTACTCTTGAGTGTTCTCTGAGCGTTACTCTTGAATGTTCTCTGAACGTTACTCTTGAATGTTCTCTGAGCGGTACTCTTGAATGTTCTCTGAGCGTTACTCTTGAATGTTCTCTGAACGTTACTCTTGAGTGTTCTCTGAGCGTTACTCTTGAATGTTCTCTGAACGTTACTCTTGAATGTTCTCTGAGCGTTACTCTTGAGTGTTCTCTGAGCGTTACTCTTGAGTGTTCTCTGAGCGTTACTCTTGAATGTTCTCTGGGCGTTACTCTTGAGTGTTCTCTGAGCGTTACTCTTGAATGTTCTCTGGGCGTTACTCTTGAGTGTTCTCTGAACGTTACTCTTGAATGTTCTCTGAGCGTTACTCTTGAGTGTTCTCTGAACGTTACTCGTGAATGTTCTCTGAGCGTTACTCTTGAGTGTTCTCTGAGCGTTACTCTTGAGTGTTCTCTGAGCGTTACTCTTGAGTGTTCTCTGAGCGTTACTCTTGAATGTTCTCTGGGCGTTACTCTTGAGTGTTCTCTGAACGTTACTCTTGAATGTTCTCTGAGCGTTACTCTTGAGTGTTCTCTGAGCGTTACTCTTGAATGTTCTCTGAGCGTTACTCTTGAGTGTTCTCTGAGCGTTACTCTTGAGTGTTCTCTGAGCGTTACTCTTGAATGTTCTCTGAGCGTTACTCTTGAGTGTTCTCTGAGCGTTACTCTTGAGTGTTCTCTGAGCGTTACTCTTGAATGTTCTCTGAGCGTTACTCTTGAGTGTTCTCTGAGCGTTACTCTTGAATGTTCTCTGAGCGTTACTCTTGAATGTTCTCTGAGCGTTACTCTTGAGTGTTCTCTGAGCGTTACTCTTGAATGTTCTCTGAGCGTTACTCGTGAATGTTCTCTGAATGTTACTCTTGAATGTTCTCTGAACGTAACTCTTGAATGTTCTCTGAACGTTACTCTTAAGTGTTCTCTGAGCGTTACTCCTGAATGTTTTCTGAGCGTTACTCCTCAATGTTCTCTGAGCGTTACTTTTGAATGTTCTCTGAGCGTTACTCTTGAATGTTCTCTGAGCGTTACTCTTGAGTGTTCTCTGAGCGTTACTCTTGAGTGTTCTCTGAGCGTTACTCTTGAATGTTCTCTGAGCGTTACTCTTGAGTGTTCTCTGAGCGTTACTCTTGAATGTTCTCTGAGCGTTACTCTTGAATGTTCTCTGAGCGTTACTCCTGAATGTTCTCTGAACGTTACTCTTGAATGTTCTCTGAGCGTTACTCTTGAGTGTTCTCTGAGCGTTACTCTTGAATGTTCTCTGAGCGTTACTCCTCAATGTTCTCTGAATGTTACTCTTGAATATTCTCTGAATGTTACTCGTGAATGTTCTCTGAGCGTTACTCTTGAATGTTCTCTGAATGTTACTCGAGTGTTCTCTGAGCGTTACTCTTGAATGTTCTCTGAGCGTTACTCCTCAATGTTCTCTGAATGTTACTCTTGAATATTCTCTGAATGTTACTCTTGAATGTTCTCTGAACGTTACTCTTGAATGTTCTCTGAGCGTTACTCTTGAATGTTCTCTGAGCGTTACTCTTGAATGTTCTCTGAGCGTTACTCCTCAATGTTCTCTGAACGTTACTCTTGAATGTTCTCTGAACGTTACTCTTGAATGTTCTCTGAGCGTTACTCTTGAGTGTTCTCTGAGCGTTACTCTTGAATGTTCTCTGAGCGTTACTCCTCAATGTTCTCTGAATGTTACTCTTGAATATTCTCTGAACGTTACTTGTGAATGTTCTCTGAGCGTTACTCTTGAATGTTCTCTGAATGTTACTCGAGTGTTCTCTGAGCGTTACTCTTGAATGTTCTCTGAGCGTTACTCCTCAATGTTCTCTGAGCGTTACTCGTGAATGTTCTCTGAATGTTACTCTTGAATGTTCTCTGAACTTTACTCTTACATGTTCTCTGAGCGTTACTCAAATGTTCTCTGAGCGTTACTCGTGAATGTTCTCTGAGCGTTGCTCTTGTATAAATAACAATTAGCTTTTTGTTGAGAACATTATTAAAGACCCGATAACTCTGAACAAACGTTCTATTAATGTTAATGGAAGAACGTTTGTTTATAACTTTAAGAGGAGAGGGATGTCAGGTCTAAACCGCCTCTGTGTTAGTCCGGGTTCGTTCCATGTGCAGATGTTCCTCCAGTAAGTTTATGACCCTGAAAGAGAGACAGGATGTTAATGAGAGAGAGAGAGAGACAGACAGACGGAGAGACAGTTTTTATGGAGCTGACGGAGGTGTCTTAATGTCTTCAGCATATGGAGCTGCTGTATAAATCCATCATGAGAGAAACGTGAGCTCATGCCGTGGGTTTATTTAAACTCACACACACTAGTATGAGTTGAGTCCACATGTGATTGCAGTAAGGTTTCTGTAACACACACCTTTGTTTTGGTCTTTTCAATGATTAAACTGGAGACACACTGACCCTCGGCCGAATGACTATTTTGATTTCTCATTTAAAACAGTGTAAATGAATCTCAGCTTGATCTCTCTCTCCCGTCTCTCTGCTCTGTTGAGTTTTATATGACACTGCCATTTTCTGCTCGGCCTGGAGAACAAACAGAGAGTCATAAAAGTGTCAGCAGTCATCCATCAGTCCCACATCCACCGCACTCAACTCTACACGGCACGCTCTATTCTACTCTAGTAAACTCTACACTGTCTCCTGTTTCTGACTTATAATCTTCCTGACCCAAAGTTTTGAATGGTGGTGTATATGCTGGAGACAAAATCATCAGAGAGACGGCGGGAGACTCCTGAAATATTACTCATGATTCATGGATTTTTGATGCGAGCGGCACCGGAAGAACCTGCTGCTTATAATCGCGTCTGATGTAAGCTTGAAATGTTTATTCATGTCAGATGAAGTGCGTTTGTCTAGAATCGTGATTCACCCTGAATGCTAATGTACGATTGTATGGGAAATCATAAACTGCCCTGGAATATTTTCCCCTGATCAAAGGAGGAAATAAACACATGGAGCATTTGAGAAGAGAAACTCTGTGCAGAGGATCCTCCCTGTTCTTCATGCACATGTGTTTAGTGCCGTCTGCACAGATCTCGATAGCTGTTTCCATGCAAATTTAAGTTTTTAATGGTCAGAAAATTAGATATACAGGGAGTGCAGAATTATTAGGCAAGTTGTATTTTTGAGGATTAATTTTATTATTGAACAACAACCATGTTCTCAATGAACACAAAAAACTCATTAATATCAAAGCTGAATATTTTTGTATCAATATTTTAAGTAGTTTTTAGTTTTAGCTATTTTAGGGGGATATCTGTGTGTGCAGGTGACTATTACTGTGCATAATCTGTGCAGACTTCTTCCTGTACCACTGCCTGAAGAAGGTGTCTTCCAGAAACTGGCAGTAGGACTGGGAGTTGAGCTTGACTCCATCCTCAACCCGAAAAGGCCCCACAAGCTCATCTTTGATGATACCAGCCCAAACCAGTACTCCACCTCCACCTTGCTGGCGTCTGAGTCGGACTGGAGCTCTCTGCCCTTTACCAATCCAGCCACGGGCCCATCCATCTGGCCCATCAAGACTCACTCTCATTTCATCAGTCCATAAAACCTTAGAAAAATCAGTCTTGAGATATTTCTTGGCCCAGTCTTGACGTTTCAGCTTGTGTGTCTTGTTCAGTGGTGGTCGACTTTCTGCCTTTCTTACCTTGGCCATGTCTCTGAGTATTGCACACCTTGTGCTTTTGGGCACTCCAGTGATGTTGCAGCTCTGAAATATGGCCAAACTGGTGGCAAGTGGCATCTTGGCAGCTGCACGCTTGACTTTTCTCAGTTCACGGGCAGTTATTTTGCGCCTTGGTTTTTCCACACGCTTCTTGCGACCCTGTTGACTATTTTGAATGAAACGCTTGATTGTTCGATGATCACGCTTCAGAAGCTTGGCTATTTTAAGACTGCTGCATCCCTCTGCAATATATCTCACTATTTTTGACTTTTCTGAGCCTGTCAAGTCCTTCTTTTGACCCATTTTGCCAAAGGAAAGGAAGTTGCCTAATAATTATGCACACCTGATATAGGGTGTTGATGTCATTAGACCACACCCCTTCTCATTACAGAGATGCACATCACCTAATATGCTTAATTGGTAGTAGGCTTTCCAGCCTATACAGCTTGGAGTAAGACAACATGCATAACGAGGATGATGTGGTCAAAATACTCATTTGCCTAATAATTCTGCACTCCCTGTATATGGCATAAAACATTTGCGAATAAAGCAGGGTTTACATCCCATGTGTTCAATTGAACAATATCATCACTTCCTTTCCTAGGTGCAAAATATTAGTAATAAATTGTAAATTGCTCAATCCGGCATAAATGCAAAAATATGTTAAATGCAGAAAATGAAATTCAACTGACCATATAATACACTATTACTATAAACCGTTAATAGTGCAACTAGTTGACCTCAACTCCACTAACCGCTGTCCCCCATTGTCCAGAACTAATAATGGACAAGTTAAACTACACTATACTGCCAAAAGTATTGGGTCGACCCTCCAAATCCCTGAGTTCAGGTGTTCAATCCCTTCATGGCCACAGGTGTATAAATCAAGCACTAGGCATGCAGACGCTTCTACAAACATTTGTGAAAGAATGGGTCGCTCTCAGGAGCTCAGTGAACTCAAGCGTGGTACCGTGATAGGTTGCCACCTGTGCAATAAGTCCATTCCTGAAATTTCCTCACTACTAAATATTCCACGCTCAACTGTTAGTGGGATTATAACAAAGTGGAAGCAATTGGGAACAACAGCAACTCAGCCACGAAGTGATAGGCCACGTAAAATCACAGAGCGGGGTCAGCGCATGCTGAGGGTCACAGTGCGCAGAAGACACCAACTTTCTGCAGAGTCAATAGCTCCAGACCTCCAAACTTCTGTGGCCTTCAGATGAGCTCAAGAACAGTGTGTAGAGAGCTTCATGGAATGGGTTTCCATGGCCGAGCAGCTCATCCAAGCCTTACATCACCAAGAGCAATGCAAAGCGTGGGATGCAGTGGGGTAAAGCACGCCGCCACTGGACTCTAGAGCAGTGAGACGTGTTCTCTGGAGTGACCAATCACGCTTCTCTGTCTGCCAATCCCATGGACGAGTCTGGGTTTGGCGGTTGCCAGGGGAACGGGACTTGCCTGACTGCATTGTGCCAAGTGTAAAGTTTGGTGGAGGGGGGATTATGGGGTGGGGTTGTTTTTCAGGGGTTGGGCTTGGCCCCTTAGTTCCAGTGAAAGGAACTCTTAATGCTTCAGCATACCAAGACATTTTGGACAATTTCATGCTCCCAACTTTGTGGGAACAGTTTGGGGACGGCCCCTTCCTGTCCCAACATGACTGCGCTCCAGTGCACAAAGTGTCGGTCCATAAAGACATGGATGAGCAAGTTTGGTGTGGAGGAACTTGACTGGCCTGCACAGAGTCCTGACCTCATCCCGATAGAACACCTTTGGGATGAATTAGAGCAGAGACTGCGAGCCAGGCCTTCTTCAGTAGCCTTCTCTGTAACACATTTATACTAGAGAATTGACTTGACAAGTGGTTTAACAAAATTATAAGCTGGACATTTTTTAGAAAATTTTGAAATGTTGAAGTCAAGGATCAACATTAACACCCATTAAGCAACATATGTAAGTTTTTAGCAAAGGAACCAATTTATTTCCATAAAATAAGTCTATAAATATATCTATATAAATACTTGCAATAGAAATCTCCCTGGGTGAAGTGGACTGCAGGGTTTAAGTGTGCGTTTAAGAAATGTACAGCTTATATATATCACATATTTAACTGAGAAGGAAACATCTGTATGAAAAGCAAACTGACATGTGCCCATACAGACAGCAGCGAATCTAAAGCGGAATCACAGCAGTTGGTGTTTGGAGACTCATTTCTCTGACTGCAGGGTTTCCTATCTCACACCAGACTCAATGACACACAGCTGAATCCATCAATACAGCAGCCTCCGTCCATATCTGATCCCATCACCTGCAGGAACAACTCATCCGGTCCCGCCATCACAAGAGACAACACATTCGGACCTCATATTCTACAAGTTAAAGACTGAATATTTTGTCTGAGCTTTAGAGATAGCTAGATAGACAGATGCACTGATGGTAAGTAAATACTCAATGTTTATTTCATGTGACTCTATAGTCTAATTTGCATCTTAAGTGCATCTTAATCTTGAGTAAAGAAATAACTTTCAATAGAAAGACACATGCGGAGAGTGTGTGTGTTTCTGCAGGTGTGTGTGTGTGTGTGTGCAGGTGTGTGTGTTTACAGCAGCAGGAACTGAACGGCACAAATGAACACGGCTTCTTTCCGCCTGACGAGTTCTGCGCACTTATTCACGCCTCTCTCACAATGTGCTAATTACCCACAACACCGACAAACAAACAAACAGAAACAATTAAGATGTTCATTCTGCCATTTTCTCTGCCTCTCCTTCCTTCTCTTTCTGTTTTTAACGCAGCGGTTCTTTCGCTCGGCTCTGTTATGGAGCAGAAGTTATAATTTAGTGTCGAGCTGTTCCCACGGCGATGAGAACTGGGCGCGCTCACCTGAGAAAAACAATCCTATCAGAGAGCGACAGTAATTACAGAGAGAGAGAGAGAGACAGGAAGATGGAGGGAGGGAGAGAGAGAAAGTAAGAAAAAAGAGGGGGTAGAAAGATGAGAGGGCAGGAAAAAGACTTCAGTGCATTACAGATTGAAACAGAGAAAATAGAACCAAAGAACAGCGAGAGAAAGCTAAGAAAATAAGAGACAGAAAGCAGGAGGAGAGAAAGAAAGAGAGGTTTTCTAGTCTGTGCCTACATGACGGATAGACAGACAGACGGACGGACAGACGGATAGATAGATAGATAGATAGACAGACAGACGGACAGATAGATAGATAGACAGACGGACAGATAGATAGACAGACGGACAGACGGACAGATAGATAGATAGATAGATAGACAGACAGACGGACAGATAGATAGACAGACAGACGGACAGACGGATAGACGGATAGATAGATAGATAGATAGATAGACAGACAGACGGACAGATAGATAGACAGACGGACAGACGGACAGACAGACAGACAGACGGACAGACAGACAGATAGATAGACAGACGGACAGACAGACAGATAGATAGACAGACGGACAGATAGATAGATAGATAGACAGACGGACAGACGGACAGATAGATAGACAGACGGACAGACGGACAGATAGATAGACAGACGGACAGACGGACAGATAGATAGATAGATAGATAGATAGACAGACGGACAGATAGATAGATAGATAGACAGACGGACAGATAGATAGACAGACGGACAGATAGATAGATAGATAGATAGATAGATAGATGGACAGACAGACAGACGGACGGACAGACAGATAGACGGACGGATAGACGGACAGATAGATAGATAGATAGATAGACAGACAGACAGATAGACAGACAGACAGACAGACAGACAGACAGACAGACAGATAGATATCTGTGTGACTGTAAATGACAGTATTTTAAGTGCATGTCATGTGTGTGTGGTCTCACTAGAGTCCTCAGGAGCCGCTTCACTCGCCGTCTCCTCATGGGAAAGGTGAAGTAGACTTGTTTTCTCCTTCTTGCTCAATTTTCTGTGATTTCTAGAAAAAGCGTAATCCGCCATTGTCACCACATGTTAATAAACTCTCACACACAAAGACAATCACAGCGTAGGATACACACATGGTAACCGTGCAGCATTTTGACTGGTCAATCTACAATTAGAGTAACAAATTAACACACACACACACACTTTAAGTCACATTAATTATGACCTCCAGGAAAACAGCTGAAGATGAAGGTCTTTCATTTTAAGAGCAGCGTGTGGAAATCTTATCAGACAAAGACACAGAAGAGCAGCGCTCGACTTATCTCTTCCAGAACATTAGCAGAGAGAGAGAGAGAAAAGAGAGGAAGAAAGGAGAAACAAGGGTGAGTGGAGAACTGAGATAATGGGGCGAAAGAACAAAACACTGCCTGAACTTTTGTTGCTTCCTCTCAGGTAATTACAGAAGATTACTGTAGCTCATTACGTTATGACCACTGACACACACTTACAGAGAGAGACAGAGAGAGAGAAGAGAGAGAGAGAGAGACAGAGAGAGAGACAGAGAGAGAGAGAGACAGAGAGAGAGAGAGAGAGAGAGAGGAGAGACAGAAGAGAGAGAGAGAGACAGAGAGAGAGACAGAGAGAGAGAGAGACAGAGAGAGACAGAGAGAGAGAGAGAGAGAGAGAGAGAGAGAGACAGAGAGAGAGAGAGAGAGAGAGAGAGACAGAGAGAGAGAGAGAGAGAGAGAGAGAGACAGAGAGAGAGAGAGAGAGAGACAGAGAGAGAGACAGGAGAGAGAGAGAGAGAGAGAGAGAGAGAGAGAGAGAGAGAGAGAGAGAGAGAGACAGAGAAGAGAGAGAGAGAGAGAGAGAGAGACAGAGAGAGACAGACAGAGAGAGAGACAGAGAGAGAGAGAGAGAGAGAGAGAGACAGAGAGAGAGGACAGAGCGAGAGACAGAGAGACACAGAGAGAGACAGAAAGAGAGAGAGAGAGAGAGAGAGAGAGAGAGAGAGAGAGATAGAGAGAAGAGAGAGACAGAGAGACAGAGAGAGAGAGAGAGAGACAGAGAGAGAGACAAAGAGAGAGAGAGACAGAGAGACAGAGAGAGAGAGAAGAGGAGAGAGACAGAGAGACAGAGAGAGAGAGAGAGAGAGAGAGAGAGACAGAGAGAGAGAGAGAGAGAGAGAGAGAGACAGAGACAGAGAATGAACAGAGTGAAGTAAACACCTGTGTGTGTGTGTGTGTGTGTTAGTGCTCAGAGCAAATGGCATCACAGCACTATGAAGGGTCTCCCAGCACCCGCAGCGCCATGACAACTGCCTTCTATCGTCATGGCGATTAAAGACGACCTGCCCTGGCAGGTCGCTGCTGCAGGAGTGGATATGATGTCAACCCAATTTATTTCATCACACACACACACACACACTGGATGCGGTCCAAATACCCACTTGACCCCATTCATCTCAGGTAAGAGTCCTTCAGGTAACCATAAAGAGAATATTTAGATATTTTTTGCTCAGACATTTGTTTGTGAGAATTCATCCATATAATAAACACAAACTACCTTCAATCTAAACAAACACATCCACACCACTCATTAAGCAAACAATATTTATTTTTATTCAATTATTAAACAATTTCATTTTTTTATATATATACTTAAATTTTACAGTGCTTAAAATGATTTCAAATTAAAAACAATACAAACCGAAAATGGAGTGTGATTTCGTACAGGCGTTTGGAGGTATTTTGTCATGTTTTGTTAGTCGTGTGTGTGTGTGTTTTTGCTATAATTTTGTAACGCAAGGCTCATGTGGATCCCTTGATTGACAAACACACACACGACACAAAAACAGAAGCACTTTGGTTTGGTGAACTCGCAGTGGCATCGGCAACAGATCCGTCTATTATTGCATCAAGTAAACAAATACACTCACAATCTTAGTTTGGTGTGAAAATTCATAATTCTTCTGGAGTGGATAAAAACATCCTAAAACATTCCAGTGCGTCATAAGGAAAAACATTCAGGAATGGCATCGGAATATCAAGTTCAGAGTGTCAACATTATGGAATTGCACTTGTTACATCCGTCATAAGGACAAATATTCAGGAATAGCACCAGAATGTCAAGAGAGTTTTGATCTCAGAGCGGCAACAAAATGACAGGAATTCCATTTGTTACACCCAGTTTCAATCCAAGAAAGAAAAAGAAAGGACAGAAGTGGAAGAGAAAGGGTTAAATTAGGTTAACCTCTCTCTCGTGATCCGTAGCGTCTTTGTGTGAATCTTCCCACTCTTCCGGAGTAAACGTGTGAAGTGCTCAAAACAATCAACAAAGGAAAAGTAAAAACTGAAGTGAAATTTTTTTTTAGAGGAATTCCAGGAATTCCATTTTTTAAATCAACCTTTGATGTTTTGGTGTGAAAATTCTAAATACTTCTGGAGTGGCTAAAAACATCCTAAATCATTCCAGTCTTTGTTGGCATCATCAGGAGAAATATTCTGGAATAGCACCGGAATGTCAAAGCTCAAATCAACCTTTTTTGTTTTGGTGTGAAAATGCTAAATACTTCTGGAGTGGCTAAATCATTCCAGTCCATCATAAGGAAAAACATTCTGGAATAGCCCTGGAATGTCAAGAATTCTGAGCTCAGAGCGGCAACATTCTGGAATTCCACTTGTTCCATTAACCTTTGTTGTTTTGGTGATGTAAAATCATGTAAAATTCTTCTGGAGAAACATCCTAAATGATTCCAGTGTTGGCGTCATCAGGAAACATTCCGGAATATCGAGAGAGTTTTGAGTTCATCTTTTTTTTAATTACGCCCCTGTCAGGAATAAGTTATCGTACCAAAGTCAAAGGTCAGAACAATCAAAAAAGGAAAAAGTGAAAAATGAAAAGTGCTTTGTATCTTTCTTCGTTTTGAGGAATTCCAGGAATTCCATTTGTTAAATCAACCTTTGATGTTGTGGTGTGAAAACTCTAAATATTTCTGGAGTGGCTAAAAACATCCAAAATCATTCCAGTCTTTGTTGACATACTGAGGAAAAATTTTCCGGAATAGCACCGGAATGCAGAAAGTTTTGAGTTTAGAGCGGCAACATTCTGGAATTCCACTTGTTACATCCGTCATCGGGACCAAAATGTAGGAATAGCACCAGAATGTTAGGATTTCTGAGCTCAAAGTGGCACCATACTAAAACATGATGGGATTCCACTTTGTTGTTTTGGCGTGACAACGCAAAATACTTTTGGAGTCTTTGTTGGCGTCATCAGGGAAAATATTTAGGAATAGCACTGGAATGATAGTTTTGATCTCAGATCGGCAACAACATTCCAGGAATTCCACTAGTTACATCCAGTTACAATCCCAAAAAAAAAAAGAAGGGATGGAAGAAAGTGGAAGAGAAAGGGTTAAATTAGGCTAAATTCTCTCTCATGGTCCGTAGCGTTTTGTGTGAATCTTCCCACACTTCCGGAGTAAACGTGTGAAGTGCTCAAAACAATCAAAAAAGGAAAGAGTGAAAAATCAAAAGTGTTTTGTATCTTTTTTTAATCTTCGGAACTTTAGCCCCTGTCAGGAATAGGTCAAAGGTCAGTGGTGATGACCGGCGTGACCCCGTGGATCAGCAGGGTCGGACCCAGGTCGCGCGTCAGCAGCTCTAACTGACGCAGGTAGTCATGGTAACGGCTGGTGTCAGCAGGAGGGCGGGGCAAATACAGGAAGCGCACGGCAGGTGCGCCGAGCGGCTGGTCCAGGATCAGTTTGTTAACAGCTTGTAAATACTCGTCCGACACTCGTGAGGTGTTGCTCTGGAAAGTATTTGTGAAAAAATTGTCGGCCTCGACACCGCCCTCCTCGCCTTCCGGCTCCTCCTTCTCGGTTCTTTCTGACCGCGTCTGCCGCTGCCAGTGAAGCGCGACTTGGGAATCCCAGGGCACCGTGCAGATGTCCGCCTTCATCCGGAGGTCTTTCAGCAGGTGTCCAAGTTTCTGCTCCGTCCCCTTGAGGCTTCGCCCCGCCTCCACGCAGAGAAAAAGGCGGAGTCTGGCTTTCTGCCATGCCCTCGTCATGTTAAGAATGCAGGCGAGCTGAAGCAAAAACAGCGAGCACGTGTCGACGTACGCTGCGCTGTCCGGCCGCAGGAGATTCACCGGCCAGACGTCAACGAATATGGGCCCCTGGAGGGCGTGAGTCCGATCAAACTGATCGAAGTGTCGTGCTAAGGCAATATTCTTCAGCATCTTCACCGCGTCTGCGATTATGCACACATACTCCTGAGGCCCGAGAGATTTCCCGCCCCAAGCCCCACCCCTGCCCACAGCCACACCCCCTCGTACTGGCGGGAAATGGAAGGGTGGGTCGTTCTGGTCTTCCGGGTCGTTGAGCTGATCGTCATTACTCAGAGACAGGGTGGAGTCCAGGAGGCGGTCCTGAGGCGGGGTGTTGTCATAGAAACCCAGAACAACAGTATTGGGTCTCATGCCACCTGTGCATGACGAGATAAATAAATAAATGAATGAATAAACTAAACGAACAAACTACAAATATGCCTGTATCCACTTTTATCTCCTTAAAAGGTGCACTACACTCACCTAAAGGATTATTAGGAACACCATACTAATACTGTGTTTGACCCCCTTTCACCTTCAGAACTGCCTTAATTCTACGTGGCATTGATTCAACAAGGTGCTGAAAGCATTCTTTAGAAATGTTGGCCCATATTGATAGGATAGCATCTTGCAGTTGATGGAGATTTGTGGGATGCACATCCAGGGCACGAAGCTCCCGTTCCACCACATCCCAAAGATGCTCTATTAGGTTGAGATCTGGTGACTGTGGGGGCCATTTTAGTACAGTGAACTCATTGTCATGTTCAAGAAACCAATTTGAAATGATTCGAGCTTTGTGACATTATCCTGCTGGAAGTAGCCATCAGAGGATGGGTACATGGTGGTCATAAAGGGATGGACATGGTCAGAAACAATGCTCAGGTAGGCCGTGGCATTTAAACGATGCCCAATTGGCACTAAGGGGCTTAAAGTGTGCCAAGAAAACATCCCCCACACCATTACACCACCACCACCAGCCTGCACAGTGGTAACAAGGCATGATGGATCCATGTTCTCATTCTGTTTACGCCAAATTCTGACTCTACCATCTGAATGTCTCAACAGAAATCCAGACTCATCAGACCAGGCAACATTTTTCCAGTCTTCAACTGTCCAATTTTGGTGAGCTCGTGCAAATTGTAGCCTCTTTTTCCTATTTGTAGTGGAGATGAGTGGTACCCGGTGGGGTCTTCTGCTGTTGTAGCCCATCCGCCTCAAGGTTGTGCGTGTTGTGGCTTCACAAATGCTTTGCTGCATACCTCGGTTGTAACGAGTGGTTATTTCAGTCAAAGTTGCTCTTCTATCAGCTTGAATCAGTCGGCCCATTCTCCTCTGACCTCTAGCATCAACAAGGCATTTTGGCCCACAGGACTGCCGCATACTGGATGTTTTTCCCTTTTCACACCATTCTTTGTAAACTCTAGAAATGGTTGTGCGTGAAAATCCCAGTAACTGAGCAGATTGTGAAATACTCAGACCGGCCCGTCTGGCACCAACAACCATGCCACGCTCAAAATTGCTTAAATCACCTTTCTTTCCCATTCTGACATTCAGTTTGGAGTTCAGGAGATTGTCTTGACCAGGACCACACCCCTAAATGCATTGAAGCAACTGCCATGTGATTGGTTGATTAGATAATTGCATTAATGAGAAATTGAACAGGTGTTCCTAATAATCCTTTAGGTGAGTGTATATATATATATACACACATATACACACACACACACACACACATATATATACTGAATAAATCAACTGATTAAAAAAATTATAAATATAAATATATATATACACAGTACATCCAAGTATTCACAACGCTTCACTTTTTCCACAGTTTATGTTACAGCCTTATTCCAAAATTTATTAAATTCATTATTTTCCTCAAAATTCTACAAACAATACCCCATAATGACAACATGAAAGAAGTTTATTTGAAATCTTTGCAAATTTATTACAAATAAAAACAATCACATGTCCATAAGTATTCCCAGCCTTTGCTCAATGCTTTGTTGAAGCACCTTTGGCACCAATCACAGCCTCAGGTCTCTTTGAGTTTGATGCTAAAGCTTGACACACCTATTTTTGGGCAGTTTCTCCCGTTCTTCTTTGCAGGACCGCTCAAGCTCCATCAGGTTGGATGGAGAGCGTCGGTGCACAGGCATTTTCAGATCTCTCCAGATCCCCTCAATCGGGATCAAGTCTGGGCTCTGGCTGGGCCACTCAAGGACATTCCCAGAGTTGTCCTGTAGCCACTCCTCTGTTATCTTGGCTGTGCTTAGGGTCGTTGTGCTGTTGGAAGATGAACCTTCGCCCCAGTCTGAGGTCCAGAGCGCTCTTTTCATCAAGGATGTCTCTGTACATTGCTGCATTCATCTTTCCCTCGATCCTGACTAATCTCCCACTTCCTGCCGCTGAAAAACATCCCCACAGCATGATGCTGCCACCACCATGCTTCACTGTAGGGATGGGATTGGCCAGGTGATGAGCGGCGCCTGGTTTCTTCCATTCAGGCCAAAGAGTTCAACCTTTGTTTCATCAGACCAGAGAATTTTGTTTCTCATGGTCTGAGAGTCCTTCAGGTGCCTTTTGGCAAACTCCAGACGGCTGTCATGTGCCTTTTCCTGAGGAGTGGCTTCCGCCTGGCCACTCTCGATACAATCCTTGGACTTCATGGCTTGGTTTGTGCTCTCACATGCACTGTTACCTCTGGGACCTTATATAGACAGGTGTGTGTCTTTCCAAATCAAGACTCCAATCAAGTTGTAGAAACATCTCAGTGTGGAAACAGAAGCACCTGAGCTCAATTTTGAGTGTCATGGCAAAGGCTGTGAATACTTATGTACATGTGATTTTTTTCCTCACACACACTCTCTCTCACACACACTCTCTCTCACACACACTCTCTCTCACACTCACACTCACACTCACACTCACACACTCTCTCACACATACACTTTCTCTCACAAATAATATTTTTCACTGAAATTCCAGCGAAATACCCACATTCTGATATTTGCTGTTATGGTGTGAAATGTGTTTTTGGTGAGTTTTTGTGGAGTGTGTCTCCACTCACCGAGTCCTGATATAAACAGCAGGTGCTGAACTCCATGTCTGATGGAGTCTGCCAGCGTGAGATTAACAAACGCTTTAATATTCAGATGATCCACCAGAGACAACCAGGAGTCGTACTGAGACTGCAGCGGATCCGACGGGAGAGCGTCTGGAGAGACACACACAGTGAGTGCTACCGTACAGGTTATTAAAGGAATCTTTCAGCTTATTTTCAGATTAATATTCATGTAGCACATGTGTTTCCTGCTGTCAGTTACCCCAGGTCATCATACACACATTCACTGAAGAGCTCAGAGGGTTTAAACACACTAGAACTGACGGAGCTTTACCCAGGTCTCCGAGCTGCACGTGTCCCAGCACATAGAGGCCGCTCTTCTTGATGTCGTTGATGAACGTGATCAGTCCCACACTGCACCTGGGGTTGGACACCATGAGCAGTACCTGAGGCCTCCAGAACTTCACGTGATCTTTACGGACGTCCAGCATCAGCAGGTACTTACGCACCTGGACACACAAACAAGAGGATTATTACCATCACCTACAACTGTTAAAAACATTTCATATAGAGCTGAAATAAAATATATATAAATGTGTGTGTGTGTGTGTGTGTGTGTGTGTGTGAGAGTGTGTACTTGCTATAGGAGAAGAAGAATTGGCTAAACTCGTTAAATCATCTAAATCAACAACATGTATGCTCGACCCTATACCGGCTAAACTACTAAAAGAGATGCTTCCAGAGGTCATAGATCCTCTTCTTAATATCATTAATTCATCCTTGACTTTAGGATATGTACCGAAAACTTTTAAGTTGGCTATTATTAAACCACTTATTAAAAACTGCAACTTGATCCTACAGAATTAGTCAATTACAGGCCAATCTCAAATCTACCCTTTCTGTCAAACACATTCTGTCTCCTGATGGCGTTTTGGTTCCTTGCCACCGTCGCCTTTGGCTTTTGTATAGTTTAATATAAACTATATTACTGATCTGCCCACATTGACACTGTATGAGAATAAATATAGAATAAATAAAGTGATTTGACTTTGACTTGTACAACTATCTTTGTGAGGACCAGTTTGAGTTTTAAACCATCGTAGTGGGTACAAAGAGAGTAAAGTGAGGACATTTTGGCCGGTCCTCACTTTCTGGGACCCGTTTAAAGGCCTGTTTGAGGGTCAAGACTTGGTTTTAGGGATAAGGTTATAATTAGGGTTTAGGGTCAGGGTTCGGGATAGGCATTTAGATGTGATGGGTAAGGTTAGGGTAGAGAGTAAAGAGTCCTCACAAAGATAGATGTACAAGAATGAGTGTGTGTGTGTGTGTGTGTGTGATGGGTAGGTTTAGGGGTGGGGGTAGTGTGTGTGTGTGTGTGTGTGTGTGTGTGATGGGTAGGTTTAGGGGTAGGGGTAGTGTGCGTGTGTGTGTGTGTGTGTGATGGGTAGGTTTAGGAGAAGGGGTAGTGTATGTGTGTGTGTGTGTGTGTGTGTGATGAGTAGGTTTAGGAGTAGGGGTAGTGTGCGTGTGTGTGTGTGTGTGTGTCTGTGATGGGTAGGTTTAGGAGAAGGGGTAGTGTATGTGTGTGTGTGTGTGTGATGGGTAGGGGTAGTGTGTGTGTGTGTGTGTGTGTGTGTGATGGGTAGGTTTAGGGGTAGGGGTAGTGTGTGTGTGTGTGTGTGTGTGCGTGTGTGATGGGTAGGTTTAGGGGTAGGGGTAGGGGTAGTGTGTGTGTGTGTGTATGTGTATGTGTGTGTGTGTGTGTGTGTGTGAGTGATGGGTAGGTTTAGGGGTAGGGGTAGTGTGTGTGTGTGTGTGTGTATGTGTGTGTGTGTGAGTGATGGGTAGGGGTAGTGTGTGTGTGTGTTTGTGTGTGTATGTATGTGTATGTGTGTGTGTGTGTGTGTGTGTGAGTGATGGGCAGGTTTAGGGGTAGGGGTAGTGTGTGTGTGTGTGTGTGTGTGTGTGTGATGGGTAGGTTTAAGGGTAGGGGTAGTGTGTGTGTGTCTCTCTGCTGTACCTGGTGGAAGATGAGCCCCTGTGTCTCAGTGTGTGTGTGTGTGTGTGTGTGTGTGTATGTGTCTGCTGTTCCTGGTGGAAGATGAGCGCCTGTGTCTCAGTGTGTTTGTGTGTGTGTGTGTGTGTCTCTGCTGTACCTGGTGAAAGATGAGCGCCTGTGTTTCAATGTGTGTGTGTGTGTGTGTGTGTGTGTCTGCTGTTCCTGGTGGAAGATGAGCGCCTGTGTCTCAGTGTGTGTGTGTGTGTCTCTGCTGTACCTGGTGGAAGATGAGCACCTGTGTCTCAGTGTGTGTGAGTGTGAGTGTGTGTGTGTGTGTGTGTGTCTCTCTGCTGTACCTGGTGGAAGATGAGCGCCTGTGTCTCAGTGTGTGTGTGTGTGTGTGTGTGTGTGTGTGTGTGTGTCTCTCTGCTGTACCTGGTGGAAGATGAGCGCCTGTGTCTCAGTGTGTGTGTGTGTGTGTGTGTGTGTGTGTGTCTCTGCTGTACCTGGTGGAAGATGAGCGCCTGGCTGATGCAGCCCCAGCCGCTGACGGGACTCAGGTAATGGATCAGCAGCAGCAGGAGCAGCATGAACACAATACTGGCAGACGCGTAGATGGCGTTGATCAGGAACATCATCACGGCGCAGCCGATGATTCCCAGAACACATGTGTGCCAGGTGAAGTACCTAAACGTCGGCCTGCAGACACACACACACAGTATAGAATATAAACGGCACTGCTAGCTGATATCATCAGACAGATACAGAGCTCAGAGTTTTTTGGTGTGTGTACAACATTAAGAAATCACCGATCGGCACAGACGTGATAAATACTCTAATTAGCGGAACTGAACCGTTATTGATGTATAATTTGCCCATTACAGTCTAACGCAGCTGAAGTGAGTGTGTGTAAGACTGGTAGCGTTGAGCAGCTCTTCACTCTCACAGACGGAGGAACACACGAGTAGAGAGAGAGAGAGATGCACCGCCGGCTCCTCCAGAGACATTATCCGCTTACAGAAATATTCCACATTAAATATTGCCAGAAATTTTTTCTTTTTTTGCACAAGCAAAACACAAACAAACAGCAGCGTGTGTTTGATCAGTAATCACATCAGCGTCTAACACACACACACACACACACGTGTCTCTAAAAGCTTAATTAGCAGCTCAAGTCGTTTAGAGATGTTGCTCGAGGAGGAAACGGGTCAAAGTTTAGCCCTGCATGTGTGTAAATAACAATGAGCGTGTGTGTGTCTGTTTGGGCCATTGAGAGTGTGTGTGTGGTTTAAATGTGTGTTTGTGAGAGAGTCATTATAACGGCAATTACGAGTTTGTCTTTAATGGATTTTCATGTTGTGGAGAGGTCAGTGTGTGTGTGTGTGTTTAATTGCTCTTATAGAGGTCTGTCTGTCTGTGTGTGTGTGTGTGTTTGATGACTCTTATAGAGGTCAGTGTGTGTTTGATGACTTATAGAGGTCAGTGTGTGTGTGTGTGTTTAATGGCTTTTATAGAGGTGTGTGTGTTTGTGTGTATTCAATGGCTCTTATAGAGGTGTGTGTGTGTTTGATGACTTATAGAGGTCAGTGTGTGTGTGTGTGTGTGTGTTTAATGGCTTTTATAGAGGTGTGTGTGTTTGTGTCTGTGTGTGTGTGTGTGTGTGTGTTCAATGGCTCTTATAGAGGTGTGTGTGTGTTTGATGACTCTTATAGAGGTCAGGGTGTGTGTTTGTGTGTGTGTGTGTGTTCAATGGCTCTTATAGAGGTGTGTGTGTTTGTTCAATGGCTCTTATAGAGGTGTGTGTGTGTGTGTGTGATAGCTCTTAATGGTCAGTGCTAAATCGATGCATCCAAATAACAGAAGGGAGTCTCAGTGTTGCTCAAGGCTCAGTGTTGGGTCCTCTATTATTTCATTTGTACATGCTTCCTTTAGCTGGTGTAATTCATCAGTCCAATATTTCCTTTCACGAGTATGCCGATGAACTCTATCTCTCACTCGCACCAGATCTCCACACTACTGGACTGCATAGAGAGCATAAAACTGTGGATCAGGTCAAGAACTTAGGGATCATGTTTGACGTAACCTCAGTTTTAAAAACATTAGGTGTCACTAAAACAGCATATGATCACCTCAGAAACATCTCCAGAGTACGTGACTATCTCCTGACAGTGAGAAACTTGTTCATGCATTTGTCACATCTAGACTTGACTACTGCAATACACACACACACACACTCATTCCAGTTCCCCCTCAGTCTTTTTCACACTCCCCCTTTCAATTCCTCTTTTTCTTTTCATTTATCTGCTCTTTCACTGGCATCTGTTTCGCCCTGTTTGTCTTCTCTTTCACTTCCATCTCTCTTCCTCCTCCCTCCTCGTCTCCTCCAGCGCCGCTCAGAGCAGCAGCAGCAATTATGTTAAAAGCCAGCAGATCTGCACTCAAAGTGATGTCACCCTGCTCATGTCAGCAAAAAGCAAACTTCCCGCTGCCAAAATGACCCGTGCGACACACTCACACACACACACACACACACACGGCAGAGGTGTAGAAACTCACAGCGTTTCAATCAGCATCTGATTAGAGGGACAGTAGCATCAGTTTGAAGGGGCCATTAATCAGTTTAATTGCTTTCCTCATTTCAATCAACCAATTAACAACGTGAGGAGCAACTCATTTTCTGACTTGAAGGTGCAAATGTAACAGACGTGCCACAGGAGCGCCGTCACACATGAAACTCATTAAACTTTTCCCGTCAGGCGGCCTATGTGAGAGTTTACAGTGTGTTTGAATGGGAAGGTTCCATCAAAATGATAAACCTGAAAAAGGAGTACAAATTAAGGCATGCTATGTCATGTGATCAAGAGAGCAGCTTTAAAATGGAGCACAGCTGGAAGAAAACAAAACTAGAGGTTTGTCGCATTTCATGGAAAGAAAGCATTATTGCATACAGAAAAGCCTTAAAACTGCTAGATCTGCTTCGCAACTCTCTTAGAAGAAAACAAACACAACCCTAGGTATTTATTTGATACAGTGGCTAAATGATGTTGGCATTAGTGGAATTGCATTGGCATGGTTTAAATCATACTTATCTGACCGTTATCAGTTTGTAGCAGTAAATGAAGAGATCTCACACCGATCACAAGTTCAGTATGGAGTACCGCAGGGCTCAGTGCTAGGACCGCTGCTCTTCACCCTGTACATGCTACATTTAACGTTTTAAACACTACCACTGAAAAATTTACCATGCGGAAAATTCAGCTTTGATCACAGGAATAAATTCACACTGAAAACAGCTGTTTTACATTGGAATAATATTTCACTTTTACAGTTTTTTGATCAAATAAATGCAGCCTTGCTGAGCAGAAGAGACACTTTAGAAACGTCTTTACGATTCTCTGATTTCATTCAGCAGTGATCTCTGTCCAGCTGTGCTGATAATGTTAGTTATGCCACACAATAGTCTTCACACAAACATCAGAACTAAAAGAAAACACCAGGTGCTGATCACACAAACACAACACAATTAAAGCCTGCGAAGTCCAACAAACCACCGGATCTGTGAAAGACACCAGATATCTTCTGTTATTTATGTTTTTTGAATTTCTGTACAGATCCACCAGGGCAGCTGTGCAAAATATTTCACTGCAATACCCAAAAACAATAACTTGAGGAAAGTGTTGTCCTTAAAACAAAAACTAAACATTTCTAAATACTAAATTACACAAAAGATTATTTTCTTAGTTTGCATTTCTGTCTGGTTTTATCTAATATCTAAACATTCTTAAATCAAGACACATTTACTGTGCTTAAAACAAGAACATATAAAATTATAAAAATAATGTTTCTAAGTTTATTTTTCTTACCCCATTGGCAGATATTTGATCATGTTTTAAGCACAAACTCACTTCATTTTAATGCTTTATTCAGAAAACAAGAATAAATATCTAAAGTCTTATTAAAGTAAATGTATTTTGATTTAAGAATTTTTAGATCTTTTTATTGTCAAGACAAAAACACTAAGCAAGAAAAACATTTAGCAGTGTAACTGAAACAACTTTATTTAATAAAATCATTAAAATGACAAACATCAAATCAACTCAAATCTCTAGCATAAAAGAAGCTCAGTTCGGTTTTTTCTATAAAGCACAATTAATTTTTAGTAAACATTTTGTATATTTCACTAAAAATCACTGTTTTTACTGTTTTTCCCAGAACTATTATTGTCTATAAAACTGGCATCAGCAATTTTGCATCTTCTCACCAATAAAATAATCATAAAACTAAAACCTAAGTTTTAAAAACAGTATTTATGAGTTTAAGTGAACTTATTTAATTTGAGTCTAAAACAATATTTCTAAATATTAAATTACTCTATAGAATATACACATATTTTGTGTAACTGAAACACAACTTTATTTAATAAACTCTTTAAAATGAGAAATCTCTGGAATATTAATCCTGCATAAAACACATGAAATAAGTTCGGTTATTGAGTTTACACAACTTTTTATTATGCAATAAATATTTAGTAAACATTCAGTAAATTTCACAGTTTGATTTTACAGTGTTGACGAGTTTTCCCCCCAAAACTATTATTGTCTATGATAACACTTTAAAATAAGGTCTCATTTGTTAAAATCAGTTGATGCATTAACTAACATTAACAATGAGGAATATATTTTTACAGCATTTAATGTTAGTTAATAAAAATGTTCATGTTAACTAATGAATCCTTATTTAATTAATCCTTAAATTAGAATTTTCTAACTTATAAACGGAACATAAAAGCAAACAGATTTTGTGTCCAGATTAGAGATGCACGGATGAGCTATTATTTCATCCGCACCAACGTTTTTTGACCAATTTTCAAAGCCGCACCCGTCCGCTGGTTGTTTTAACTCTTTCCCTGCCAAACATGGAATTTTCCAGGTTTCCGTGTTTTCACTGTTAGACGCTAGGGGGCGCTATTACGCATCTTCTCAATGAGTACAGAATCTCCTGATCACAACACACGTGATGAAGACGCTGTAAAACAAGCGATTGTATGCAAGCAGATGCATATGTAAAATAACGCGATCAACATTAAACATCATATAAATCAAAACTGCCTAATGTTACTGAATGAAGTGTGGACCCAGGGCGAGCTCTAGGACTGTGAAGCTTTAGGGGTGTTGATGGACTCGATCGACTCCATCTGTGTTTGATCATCACTCTGAATCTGATCTGAATGCAGTTTTTGACAAAAACTGCTTTTTGTTCAAAATGTTGCTTTTTTTATGAAACTTACCCATATTCAAGTGTTGATAGAAAAGGAATGCATGAAGCTAGAATAAAACAGTTTGTTTTGTTTGAAAGAAGAGGGTCCGTTCGTTTGATATATTGCATGCTCAGAT
>CM077199.1:37924953-38042453 GCA_039654625.1 Rhinogobio ventralis
CTGACACGCCCCTTACTGTTGACACGCCCCTTGCTGCTGATACGCCCCTTACTGCTGACACGCCCCTTACTGCTGACACGCCCCTTACTGCTGACACGCCCCTTACTGTTGACACGCCCCTTACTGTTGACACGGCCCTTGCTGCTGAAACGGCCCTTACTGCTGACACGCCCCTTACTGCTGATACGCCCCTTACTGCTGACACGGCCCTTACTGCTGACACGCCCCTTACTGTTGACACGCCCCTTGCTGCTGATACGCCCCTTACTGCTGATACGCCCCTTACTGCTGATACGCCCCTTACTGCTGACACGCCCCTTACTGCTGATACGCCCCTTACTGCTGATACGCCCCTTACTGCTGACACGCCCCTTGCTGCTGAAACGGCCCTTACTGCTGATACGCCCCTTACTGCTGACACGCCCCTTACTGCTGATACACCCCTTACTGCTGACACGCCCCTTACTGCTGATACGCCCCTTACTGCTGACACGCCCCTTACTGCTGATACACCCCTTACTGTTGACACGCCCCTTACTGCTGATACACCCCTTACTGCTGATACTCCCCTTACTGCTGATACGCCCCTTACTGCTGACACGCCCCTTACTGCTGATACGCCCCTTACTGCTGATACACCCCTTACTGCTGACACGCCCCTTACTGCTGATACGCCCCTTACTGCTGATACGCCCCTTACTGCTGATACACCCCTTACTGCTGATACGCCCCTTACTGCTGATACGCCCCTTACTGCTGACACGCCCCTTACTGCTGATACGCCCCTTACTGCTGACACGCCCCTTACTGCTGATACACCCCTTACTGCTGATACTCCCCTTACTGCTGATACGCCCCTTACTGCTGATACGCCCCTTACTGTTGACACGCCCCTTACTGCTGATACACCCCTTACTGCTGATACTCCCCTTACTGCTGATACGCCCCTTACTGCTGATACACCCCTTACTGCTGATACGCCCCTTACTGCTGATACGCCCCTTACTGCTGACACGCCCCTTACTGCTGATACGCCCCTTACTGCTGACACGCCCCTTACTGCTGATACACCCCTTACTGCTGATACGCCCCTTACTGCTGATACACCCCTTACTGCTGATACTCCCCTTACTGCTGATACGCCCCTTACTGCTGACACGCCCCTTACTGCTGATACGCCCCTTACTGCTGATACACCCCTTACTGCTGACACGCCCCTTACTGCTGATACGCCCCTTACTGCTGATACGCCCCTTACTGCTGATACACCCCTTACTGCTGATACGCCCCTTACTGCTGACACGCCCCTTACTGCTGATACGCCCCTTACTGCTGATACGCCCCTTACTGCTGATACGCCCCTTACTGCTGATACGCCCCTTACTGCTGACACGCCCCTTACTGCTGATACGCCCCTTACTGCTGACACGCCCCTTACTGCTGACACGCCCCTTACTGCTGATACGCCCCTTACTGCTGATACGCCCCTTACTGCTGATTGGCTACAAGTTTTTTTGGTACTCGGCCGAGACACTTATAAAGCAGTTTTGAAATAACACTTACCCCACCTTTCACTTCGGCAGGAGAGGATTTTCGATCCCTGACGGGCTTGGAGGAAGTGGAAAAGAGTTTGAAAAGAGTTCAGGAAAGCATTTGCATATCCAATAGGATTATCCAAGCAATCGATAAAAGTATTGGATCGGTTATTCTGGCTAAATGTTTAGGGCAAGGGAGAGTGAATATATTGAAAAAGTATATTTTGAAAAAGAATCAATTGTTATATATCATTTTTATAACCCAAGTAAGAAGATTTCAATAAATTTGTTTGAAAAAACTGAAAAAAGGAATTATGGTGTGGTGATTTTAATGCACATAAGTAACAAGATCACAAATTATGGATGATACAGGGTTAGTGTGCTTAAACACAGGAGAAGGCACTAGGTATAATATAACGGAGAATACGGTATCAAATATAGATTCAACATTAATATCAAACGGAATGGCTGAAATATGTAAGTGGAAAGTAAGCAGTGAGAAGTTGGAAGTGATCATTTTCCAGTGGTTTGTAAAATAAATGTGAATAGCATTATATAATGATAAAACATCTGACAGATAGTGTATTATTAAAGGTACTCATAAAATATGGAGAGAAGGAACACTTCCAAAGATATGGAAGCAAGCTGTAGTTATTCCTATAGTAAAACCAGGTACAAATCCAACAAACCCGGGAAGTTATCGACCAATTGCTTTAACTTCAAACTTATGTAAAATAATGGAGATCATAGTTTATAGATTATCTTAAGAGCTAGAAAAGACGGGTAAATTATGTAAATATCAATGTGGATTCAGAGGTAAAAGATCAACAATGCATGCATTAATTAAGATCAGTAATGAAATTGAGAAGGCATTTAAAATGAAAGAAATTATGGCAGTATATTTTGATATAGAAAAGGCTTATGATACAGTATGGAGAGAAGGGCTGTTATTAAAGCATCAAGGATAGGAATAGATGGTCAAATGATATCACAGTTTCTATTTATAGTACAAGTGGGAGCATGTCAGGCATCCGTTTTTAAAGCAGAAAGTGGTATCCCACAAGGGAGTGTTATAAGTCCAGTTCTTTTTAACATTATGATTAATGATATTTTTGACAATTTAGGATATGGTGTGGGTTGTGCTTTATATGCTGACGATGGGGCTATTTGGAAGAGAGGTCGAAATGTGCGTCAAGTGATTTCAAGTATGCAAATAGCTATCAAAAAGGTGAGAAAATGGAGTTTTAAAATGTTATTTATATATGTTATTCAGTAAGAAAAAAGAAGTTTATAAAGATATTGATCTAGTACTACATGGAAAATCAGAACAAGTAAAGGTCTTTAAGTATCTTGGAATTTGGTTAGATGGGAGATATACCTGGAAAAAAAGAGCAGGAGGATAAATAAATCAATAATAAGATCAATAAATTCAACTAGAATAAGACACTATAGGGCTGTTACCAATCAAATTAAATAATTTAGACTGAAACATTACAACTGCATTAAATAATGCTATGAGATTGTTTGTTTTAAATATGTTTTGAATATAAAAATAAGAAATGTTGGAAAGAATGTTTAAACATGAAACTAAACCGCTAGTAGGTGGCGGCAGGGGACCGTCTTAATGAGTGAGTCATTGAGTCGATTCGTTCAAACGCTGACCGTCTTAATGAGTGAGTCATTGAGTCGATTCGTTCAAACGCTGACCGTCTTAGTGAGTGAGTCATTGAGTCGATTCGTTCAAACGCTGACCGTCTTAATGAGTGAGTCACTGAGTCGATTCGTTCAAACGCTGACCGTCTTAATGAGTGAGTCATTGAGTCGATTCGTTCAAACGCTGACCGTCTTAATGAGTGAGTCATTGAGTCGATTCGTTCAAACGCTGGCCGTCTTAATGAGTGAGTCACTGAGTCGATTCGTTCAAACGCTGACCGTCTTAATGAGTGAGTCACTGAGTCGATTCGTTCAAACGCTGACCGTCTTAATGAGTGAGTCACTGAGTCGATTCGTTCAAACGCTGACCGTCTTAATGAGTGAGTCATTGAGTCGATTCGTTCAAACGCTGACCGTCTTAATGAGTGAGTCACTGAGTCGATTCGTTCAAACGCTGGCCGTCTTAATGAGTGAGTCACTGAGTCGATTCGTTCAAACGCTAACCGTCTTAATGAGTGAGTCATTGAGTCGATTCGTTCAAACGCTGACCGTCTTAATGAGTGAGTCATTGAGTCGATTCGTTCAAACGCTGACCGTCTTAGTGAGTGAGTCATTGAGTCGATTCGTTCAAACGCTGACCGTCTTAATGAGTGAGTCACTGAGTCGATTCGTTCAAACGCTGGCCGTCTTAATGAGTGAGTCACTGAGTCGATTCGTTCAAACGCTAACCGTCTTAATGAGTGAGTCATTGAGTCGATTCGTTCAAACGCTGACCGTCTTAATGAGTGAGTCATTGAGTCGATTCGTTCAAACGCTGACCGTCTTAGTGAGTGAGTCATTGAGTCGATTCGTTCAAACGCTGACCGTCTTAATGAGTGAGTCACTGAGTCGATTCGTTCAAACGCTGGCCGTCTTAATGAGTGAGTCACTGAGTCGATTCGTTCAAACGCTAACCGTCTTAATGAGTGAGTCATTGAGTCGATTCGTTCAAACGCTGACCGTCTTAATGAGTGAGTCATTGAGTCGATTCGTTCAAACGCTGACCGTCTTAATGAGTCATTGAGTCGATTCGTTCAAACGCTGACCGTCTTAATGAGTGAGTCATTGAGTCGATTCGTTCAAACGCTGACCGTCTTAATGAGTGAGTCATTGAGTCGATTCGTTCAAACGCTGACCGTCTTAATGAGTGAGTCATTGAGTCGATTCGTTCAAACGCTGACCGTCTTAATGAGTCATTGAGTCGATTCGTTCAAACGCTGACCGTCTTAATGAGTGAGTCATTGAGTCGATTCGTTCAAACGCTGACCGTCTTAATGAGTGAGTCATTGAGTCGATTCGTTCAAACGCTGACCGTCTTAATGAGTGAGTCATTGAGTCGATTCGTTCAAACGCTGACCGTCTTAATGAGTGAGTCATTGAGTCGATTCGTTCAAACGCTGACCGTCTTAATGAGTGAGTCATTGAGTCGATTCGTTCAAACGCTGACCGTCTTAATGAGTGAGTCATTGAGTCGATTCGTACAAACGCTGACCGTCTTAATGAGTGAGTCATTAAATCGATTCGTTCAAACGCTGACCGTCTTAATGAGTGAGTCATTGAGTCGATTCGTTCAAACGCTGACCGTCTTAATGAGTGAGTCATTGAGTCGATTCGTTCAAACGCTGACCGTCTTAATGAGTGAGTCATTGAGTCGATTTGTTCAAATGCTGACCGTCTTAATGAGTGAGTCATTGAGTCGATTCGTTCAAACGCTGACCGTCTTAATGAGTGAGTCATTGAGTCGATTCGTTCAAACGCTGACCGTCTTAATGAGTGAGTCATTGAGTCGATTCGTTCAAACGCTGACCGTCTTAATGAGTGAGTCATTGAGTCGATTCGTTCAAACGCTGACCGTCTTAATGAGTGAGTCATTGAGTCGTTTCGTTCAAACGCTGACCGTCTTAATGAGTGAGTCATTGAGTCGATTCGTTCAAACGCTAACCGTCTTAATGAGTGAGTCATTGAGTCGATTCGTTCAAACGCTGACCGTCTTAATGAGTGAGTCATTGAGTCGATTCGTTCAAACGCTGTCTTAATGAGTGAGTCATTGAGTCGATTCGTTCAAACGCTGACCGTCTTAATGTGTGAGTCACTGAGTCGATTAATTCAAACGCTGTCTTAATGAGTGAGTCATTGAGTCGATTCGTTCAAACGCTGACCGTCTTAATGAGTGAGTCATTGAGTCGATTCGTTCAAACGCTGACCGTCTTAATGAGTGAGTCATTGAGTCGATTCGTTCAAACGCTAACCGTCTTAATGAGTGAGTCATTGAGTCGATTCGTTCAAACGCTGACCGTCTTAATGAGTGAGTCATTGAGTCGATTCGTTCAAACGCTGTCTTAATGAGTGAGTCATTGAGTCGATTCGTTCAAACGCTGACCGTCTTAATGAGTGAGTCATTGAGTCGATTCGTTCAAACGCTGACCGTCTTAATGAGTGAGTCATTGAGTCGATTCGTTCAAACGCTAACCGTCTTAATGAGTGAGTCATTGAGTCGATTCGTTCAAACGCTGACCGTCTTAATGAGTGAGTCATTGAGTCGATTCGTTCAAACGCTGTCTTAATGAGTGAGTCATTGAGTCGATTCGTTCAAACGCTGACCGTCTTAATGAGTGAGTCATTGCATAAAGTTTGCTTGTGCATCGTCCTGTCTCCTGGCTGTCAATCATGTGTGTTAGCGTAACATTAAAAAAAGGAAAGATGTGGAAAGAAAGGGGTAAGTGTTGAAGTTTGACAAGACATAATATACTATAATACATGAGTTGAAATGGCGGCTGCTGCGTGCATCATATATCATCAGGGGCTTCTCTAGGCACATTTTAGGCCAATTTCCAGCCAGACACACGTAAAGTTTCCCATTAACTCCGTAATATACACTAATTCGTGATCGCCTCAGTCCCCTTTAAAACTCATATGAAAATATGTATTTTAGTCTGCGTTATTCAGCGCGTTCTTCAATCCGTAGCAGCGCCAGCGTCAAAAGCAGGGGACAACATACGTGCATTTATTGATAAATTATGATATCTGCATCTGTGGAGTTCTTTGTCATTAATGCAGTTTATATAATTGGAGCAATTTAAGACGGTTTCGCATCCACTGTAAAAATGAAATTCCTTTCCTCTCATGGCATGAGACTATACTTCAGTGCAATAAAATTGTATATAATATTTATTTTATAATAAATCCACAAGCAAAACACGTGAAAAGTAAACTATAAATGGCAAATGAGCTCAAGCGTGGTTCTCTGCTAATCTATCAGTTGCAGGGGTAATTTCACATCATTTTCATGATTAAAGTATATTTGTTGTCCACCACGTGACAGAAATCCTCCACTGAAGAAAATTATATCTTCTTTAAAGCACAAATGTAGAGTTAACTTTGTGTTGAAATTAATATTTTACCCACATATTTCAAATCTAGACAATTACAGTAATATAAAGTTTGTCTGTATTCTTAATGAATATACATGAATATTAGCTGGTTATTTAAAATGATTAGAAATTAATTCAAGACTTGATAGTGTAGGACCTACTGTATTGTTCATGCCTACCCTAGTATATAAAACAATATATATATATTAAATCATACCCTCACTGAAATCCTAGAATCACCCCCAGTTTAATTCTCTTGGCCAGCGCTGGGATCAGAAGCGCTGTGTCGGTGTAACAGGAATGGACTTGTATTCAGGAATATGCATTTTATTATTAATTTGACATATTATCCCTATTGTCCCGGTAAGATGAGTGTTGGGTAAATTGGAGGATGGGGGCCCATTTTGAAATCTGCTTAGAGCCCCCATGCGAGGGCCGACCCCAAAAGCAAAAGGGCACTCTCACTCAAAGAGGCTGCTTATTTCTACGTTCATCAGGGAGAGATGTTCGTCTGCTGTCCACACATTACTACACAACGCAGACAAGTCATAACTGGTGGAAGTGCGAGCCGACTGGTTACACAAGTGCAAATAACACTCAGACACACACTCACACAATGGCCCGGTTTTTGGTGTTCTGCCCCCCCAAAAGTTCTGCAGTCACAAGTAATTTCCACACATCCTAACTATATATATCAATCAGGCATAACATTATGACCGGTGAAGTGAAGAACTCTGATGATCTCTTCATCACGGCTCCTGTTAGTGGGTGGGATATATTAGGCAGCAAGTGAACATTTTGTCCTCAAAGTTGATGTGTTAGAAGCAGGACAAATGGGCAAGCGTAAGGATTTGAGTGAGGAAGGGCCAAATTGTGATGGCTAGACGACTGGGTCAGAGCATTTCCAAAACTGCAGCTCTTGTGGGGTGTTCCCGGTCTGCAGTGGTCAGGATCTATCAAAAGTGCTCCAAGGAAGGAACAGTGGAGAACCGGAGACAGGGTCATGGGCGGCCAAGGCTCATTGATGCACGTGGGGAGCGAAGGCTGGCTTGTGTGGTCCGATCAAACAGACAAGCTACTGGAGCTCAAATTGCTCAAGAAGTTAATGCTGGTTCTGATAGAAAGGTGTCAGAATACACAGTGCATCTCAGTTTGTTGTGTATGGGGCTGCATAGCCGCTGACCAGTCAGGGTGCCCATGCTGACCCCTGTCCACCGCCGAAAGCACCAACAGTGGCACGTGAGCATCAGAACTGGACCACGGAGCAATGGAAGAAGGTGGCCTGGTCTGAGGAATCATGTGTTCTTTTACATCACGTGGATGGCCGGGTGCGTGTGTGTGGCTTACCTGGGGAACACATGGCACCAGGATGCACTATGGGAAGAAGTTTGAGGTGTTGACTTGGCCTCCAAATTCCCCAGATCTCAATCCAATCGAGCATCTGTGGGATGTGCTGAACAAACAAATCCGATCCATGGAGGCCCCACCTCACAACTTACAGGACTTAAAGGATCTGCTGCTAACATCTTGGTGCCAGATACCACAGCACACCTTCAGGGGTCTAGAGGAGTCCATCAGAGACGGGTCAGAAGGACCAACACAATATTAGGATATTATGCCTGATCGGTGATATATATATAT
Source organism: Rhinogobio ventralis (assembly GCA_039654625.1). Lineage (NCBI taxonomy): Eukaryota > Metazoa > Chordata > Actinopteri > Cypriniformes > Gobionidae > Rhinogobio > Rhinogobio ventralis. The sequence goes on from CM077199.1 coordinate 37,933,193, forward strand.
ATATATAAACAACTACATTTGCAACAAATACATTAGCAGAATACACACACTTTCTGCTTAAAATACGCCTAAAATGCTAATAATATTTATACAAAAATGTGATACAATTATAAAATGTTAAAATATTTGTTAAATAGCTTTGTTTATCATATCATATATTTGTTTTATTTTTGCGATGTGTTTTTGTAAAGGCATCATTTTGTTATAATATTGTTTTGAACTGCTTGTTATTAACTGTTATTTATATTACATAATATTCAAAGTAAGTCATTATAATTATTCATGTTAATAATAATATAGGGAACCCACAACCATTAAAAAACATTAAAAAATGTATTGTCCCTGTTTTTTAATTAATAGATAATAACAAATGAGATTTCAGAAAACTGGTCACCTTAACACACACACACACACACACACACACACACACACTCTCTCTCTCACACACACACACACACTCTCTCTCTCTCTCTCTCTCTCTCTCTCTCTCACACACACACACACACTCTCACACACACACACACACACACACACACACGTCTGGTTCACTATCTTTCTGGGAACTCTCTCCATAGGCGTAATGGTTTTATACTGTACAAACTGTAGATAGATAGTTCCTCCGCACCAGGAACTTGACTTTTTACATTTTTAAAAACATCACTCAGTCTGATTCATATGCGGTTTTCCTCACAGGGACCAAAAATGTCCCCACAAGGTGAGATATATGGTATTGCCATTTGTGTGGACGTAGGTTTGTTTTTTTTCTTTTGTGCAGTTCTCGAATTTCCTGTATCGTCCTTTCATAGCACAGTGCATGAAGTTTGATCCTCTGACAGTGTGTATTTCCTCAGCTCATGCGTCATGCGTGTTCTGGCACATGTGTTGGAGACTCTCCAGCAGCAGCTCCACCGGTCCACGCACGAGCCTCCCATAGAACTTCACTGCCTCCGTCAAACTGGACGCTTGGTGACCCTTACAGCTCGGTTCAGGAGAGAACGAGGAAATCTGCATATAGAGGAAGAGAAGTGTTACTGTGTGCACACAAACACAAGCAAACGTTCTTCCAGTGCTGTAATAGAGCGTTGGTTTAATGTCCATAAAGAAGCTTTCTTTGAGAAGTGAAGCCCTCACCTGCCGCTCCAGAGCGCTCACTATCAGCAGGTGGTTTCTCACGCTGTGTTCCAGCTTCTCCAGAATGAGGATCTGACAGGAGGAGGACGAACTTTCCCTCACGCGCCGCAGAGACCGCAGAACAGCGTCCAGAGAATCCCGTACAAACGCCTGCTTCTGCTGGAACTGATGGGTGCGTCTCGAATCATTAACTTCACACCAAAAACAGTTATTGCTGTTAAAGTCCACAACAGAAGAATACTTTCCAAGCTTTAGAACATTATTCTGATGTTTTCAGAGAATGAAGCTGATGAATTACCACAACAGATCATAACACTATACTGCCAAAAGTATTGGGCCGCCCCTCCAGATCCCTGAGTTCAGGTGTTCAATCCCTTCATGGCCACAGGTGTATAAATCAAGCACTAGGCATGCAGACGCTTCTACAAACATTTGTGAAAGAATGGGTTGCTCTCAGGAGATATATATATATTATAAATTCATATTATTTTATTAATACTTAAACTAAATGAAAATGAGAAATGTTGCCGGAAATAAAAGGTTTATATTTAATATTTGACTTTTTTTCAGTTACTCACTGGTGTGCGTCTCCATGAAGCCCAGTGTATCCGGACACACGGGCACAGGACGGGCGACGGCAGCCGGTCCACACACTGACTCTGTAACAGCAGCGTTTTACTGTGTGTACTGTATGTACAGTAGCGTGTGTCACGTGTTGAAGCATGTATGCGTGTACCATGAGCGTGTCCAGCGACGGCGTGACATCCATGCTTCTCCTCAGCTGCGGGTCACAGATGAAGTCGATAGGTTTGTTCAGACTGATCTCCACACAGAGCAGGAGCAGAAGCACAGCTGCACCGGCACACACAGGACAGGGTTAAACTCCGCTTCTCACGCTCAGTTACAACAACACACACTCAACCAGCAATCATATCTCTTATTTCAGTTCAGCCCCACAACAAACGTTTCTGAGAACTAGGTTTCCCACAAAAACTAAATATTATATCATATTATCATTTTAATTTCAGCTAAAGTTTTAGTCATTTTGTTGTATGTTTTTGTCACATTTATTAGCTATCAATCTTTCTTTTGAAAGCCACGTTTCTAGCATCTGTAAAACCGCATTCTTCCATCTTAAAAATATATCTAAATTACAACATGCTCTTAATGATAAATGCGTTCATGAGCTCAAGGCTAGATTATTGTAATGCTCTACTGGGTGGTTGCCCTGCTCGCTTAATAAACAAACTCCAGCTGGTCCAAAACTGTTTTGTAAAAAGCACTACATAAATGAAGGTGTCTTTACTTGACTTATTGTTTTTTTAATGTCTATATAGTTTTTATTAAGTTTTATTTCAGTTTTAGTTATTTTAATACATCAAGTGAAAATTAGAAATGTTGCTTTGACATTTTTATATATTCTATTTGATTTTATTTCAGTTCATTTTTATTTGATTTGTTATGGTTTTAGTTTTAGTTAACTATAATAACAATGTGTAATTTCTAGGCCCTGAAAAAAATAGGATTTACTTTGAAACAATTTTCACTCTTTTTGTTAGTAAACTTAAAAAAAAACATGCAAATGCAAATCACAAATCACAAATTTATTCACAAATCAACTTTGTCTAACATAGTTTTACTGTAAAGTCCATTTGGCAACGCTGTCCCACAGTGGAATTGCAGTAATGTATTTCCTCATTGGGATTTTTATAGACAGTAGCATAAATAATATGATTTCAGTTATTTATTTATTTGAAGTGTTTATTGTAGAATAGTTGTATTTAGGGATCTACTTATTTTTGGTTTGCATGAGACACAGCTTTATCCACTAAAACATTTATTCAGTTTTCAATTTAATTTAATCAAGGGCTTGGGCTTGGGTTCACAAGTCAAAAAAAAAATTACCGCTTTGTATTGCGTTACGCGCCTCCTTGTCATTTCTGACTTATAACAAAAAAAGAACAATGTCTAAAAGCTGCCATGTGACAAGGTGTACAGCAAACAAGCTAAAAAACCCAGAACTAAGTTTTTATAAACTACCGAAACCGTAAAAGCCAGCCTTTAAAGGTGCACTATGTAACATTTTTTCAGTAAAATATCCAAAAACCACTAGGCCAGTGTTATATATTTTGTTCAGTTGAGTACTTACAATATCCCAAATGTTTCCAACTATTTGTAAATCGTGAGAAATTTGCTATTTTAACCAAGGAACCGGGACGTGTGAGTAAGTCACCGGTCAATGGCGTCATATCTGCGTTACCCTCGGTTTCCGGTTTTATTCAGCAGAAACGCTTTACTCTCACTGCAGTGTGCAACACGTGTCATAGCAGCCGCCGAGCGAACGCACGGAGTAACGTCACAACATCAACACACTCAGATGCATCTAATATGATAAACAGAGCTGCGTTACCTCATACTCATGACCGGAAATGGCGCTGGCGACTGTGGCATAATAAAAGTCCCGCCGCTCGCGAGGTGTGTGTTGCACAATCGCTCCAGCGGCCTCGCTCAGCTCCCACAACACTCCTGCTCTGCTTCATACTACAGTAACGTTAATAATCGCATCCATGAACATGAGTTCTGCCTGAGTCCTATCCCGATTCTTTTCCACCGGCTGTGAGGTGAAGACCACATGTCCCAAGATTCTGCGCTCAAACTAGCCGTCATCAAACTACGCCTTTGTTTTGAACAGGTGACCTCCAGCGGACGGAAAAGTTACATACACTCACCTAAAGGATTATTAGGAACACCTGTTCAATTTCTCATTAATGCAATTATCTAATCAACCAATCACATGGCAGTTGCTTCAATGCATTTAGGGGTGTGGTCCTGGTCAAGACAATCTCCTGAACTCCAAACTGAATGTCAGAATGGGAAAGAAAGGTGATTTAAGCAATTTTGAGCGTGGCATGGTTGTTGGTGCCAGACGGGCCGGTCTGAGTATTTCACAATCTGCTCAGTTACTGGGATTTTCACGCACAACCATTTCTAGAGTTTACAAAGAATGGTGTGAAAAGGGAAAAACATCCAGTATGCGTCAGTCCTGTGGGCGAAAATGCCTTGTTGATGCTAGAGGCCAGAAGAGAATGGGCCGACTGATTCAAGCTGATAGAAGAGCAACTTTGACTGAAATAACCACTCGTTACAACCGAGGTATGCAGCAAAGCATTTGTGAAGCCACAACACGCACAACCTTGAGGCGGATGGGCTACAACAGCAGAAGACCCCACCGGGTACCACTCATCTCCACTACAAATAGGAAAAAGAGGCTACAATTTGCACGAGCTCACCAAAATTGGACAGTTGAAGACTGGAAAAATGTTGCCTGGTCTGATGAGTCTGGATTTCTGTTGAGACATTCAGATGGTAGAGTCAGAATTTGGCGTAAACAGAATGAGAACATGGATCCATCATGCCTTGTTACCACTGTGCAGGCTGGTGGTGGTGGTGTAATGGTGTGGGGGATGTTTTCTTGGCACACTTTAGGCCCCTTAGTGCCAATTGGGCATCGTTTAAATGCCACGGCCTACCTGAGCATTGTTTCTGACCATGTCCATCCCTTTATGACCACCATGTACCCATCCTCTGATGGCTACTTCCAGCAGGATAATGCACCATGTCACAAAGCTCCAATCATTTCAAATTGGTTTCTTGAACATGACAATGAGTTCACTGTACTAAAATGGCCCCCACAGTCACCAGATCTCAACCCAATAGAGCATCTTTGGGATGTGGTGGAACGGGAGCTTCGTGCCCTGGATGTGCATCCCACAAATCTCCATCAACTGCAAGATGCTATCCTATCAATATGGGCCAACATTTCTAAAGAATGCTTTCAGCACCTTGTTGAATCAATGCCACGTAGAATTAAGGCAGTTCTGAAGGCGAAAGAGGGTCAAACACAGTATTAGTATGGTGTTCCTAATAATCCTTTAGGTGAGTGTAGTGCACCTTTAAGGAGATAAAAGTGGATACAGGCAGTTTCAGCATGGGTCAATTTTGGGATCCTGACACTCAGCAGTAAACATTTTGTCACTGTTAAGTCAAATATCCAAATGTCAGTTTTATATATTATATTTCCTGTCGCTGATCACGTTCCCCTCCAGTGGGCGTAGTTCTCAGTGTAATACAACATGTCTCAAATGCCTGTATCCTCAAACGCTCGTTTTTTGGGTCAACGGCTTGTAAAAAAAACTCTGTGTTTTTAGTTCTGTGTTGTTTAGCTTGTTTGCGGTACACCTTGTCACATGGCAGCTTTTAGACATTGTTCAGTTTTTTGTTATAAGTCAGAAATGACAGGAAGGCCGCCTCACGCAATACAAAGTCAACGGAGACGGCTGGATTGTTTCAATGGGCGTGGTTTGCAGATCATGACGCGCGTCGCGCTGCCTCTACACAGGGAACGCGGCCAGGACACGCACTCTAATGTGCTATTTGTATTGTATTTGTCTCGTTTCATTTTTTTTGTCGCTGAACCTGTCTGCAGGGCAAACGAGTCCTCATGCCCTGTCTTTGTACATGCATGAAGAAAAGATAACGTTTCTAAAAAGGTTCTGCCTCAACATGTCCTGATAATCCAACAGCCCGTCATACTCCATAGTGCACATCCACACTCAACAGTCCGTGTGTATGCAAATGCACACAGTCAGCATGATTGCACAATAGGACGACTGGAACGCTGACTGTATAAAGCACTAGGTGGCATTCAGCTGATCGTCGGTTCATCCAACCTCAGGGATAACCACTATATTTATAATGCATGTTTTGTTTGATAATGAGTATTTTATTGATCATAGTACGAACTTTTATGATTTATTTGCATACTAAATCACCAGTAAAAACACATTTTCTCTGCAGTCAGTAGAGAAGAGCACATACAAAGTTCAAACAATAAATTACCTTTATTAAAACACACACTGCATAGTGTGCACTTGCTACAGATATTCCCCCAAAAACCTGTTTTAACAACACAAACACACGGATGCGTTAGTGCACTAGCCCTGTTCGCACGGTAATGCCGTCCGAATGCAGAATGTCCGTGTTTTTCTCCCACCGCCCGCGTAAACATCCCGGCCGGATTGCCTCCTGTTTTTACACAACACCAGGTCGTGTGGTCCCTTTGGACCCCTGCAGAGCACCGTACGGTTGCGCTTCGCTGTAGTTTGGATGCATTTTAAAGATCTAGCCTTTTATTACTGAAATGCTGGCAAGTACTCACAATATATTTCACCACCACTCGAAAAACAAAAAGAAGAAAAGCATGTAAACATTTGAAATGGGCAGCAATTATATATGCTGATAACCGCAGCTTTCTGTAAAAGTCTTCACTTATTCCGCTCATTTCCATGTGGAATAAATGACATCCTTTATTTTGAGATAAAATACAAGACAGAAAACCATTTTTTAAACAGATTCAAATTATTACATAATAATTTGGATATTATTTCCTATTATGAAATTATTCTTATTATACCAAGCATTTTATTTACAGCATTCAGTCGTGTTATTGAGCACGTGAGCGGGTTCCCAGGTGCGCATGCAGGATCCCCAAACTCGCTCCTCCACCATTGTGACAAACAATTACAGTCCGAATAGGGCTATAGTTTCTGTGTTAAATGCGCGCTCTTACCCACGCAGTCTGTGTTCGCGCGCATGTCTGTCCGTCGGCGTCGCGCGCTCCCTGCGTCAGCTGCGTGCGGCGCGTCGAGAGTCCGCGGGAGTGTGTGTGTGTGTGTGTAATAACACAAACACACAATCCGCAGGTAGATGACATATGCGTTGCCAGAATATGTTGTAGGAATGTTTGGCTAAGTTATGAAAACGTTATTTCTGAGTGTTCTCTGAGCGTGGAATGGTGCGCATGCGCAGGAGAAAGTTATTTCAGACTCAGATGAAATGCGTTACATTAAGTCCTGCTTGCCTTTGTATTTCATGCACAACTTGCATTCATTGTCTGTTGCTCATGCATGCGTCTTCTAGTGTTATGATGAAACTGTGATTTATGGGTCAAATTCGGACACACAACAGATTGCATATTTCCACCAGATTCAGAATGCAAACTGCTATATAATAAATACAGGCGCCTCGCTCTTTTAGTGTGTCTCTGTTTATGGGGTGCAGGGCTGGTCACCATGGCAACCACAAGCAATGGAGAGGCTAATAAAGGAAAGCGTCTCTCTCTCTCTCCGCTTGTTGTCAGCCTCGTCTCAGTCTCTTTTATACCGCGGCAGCAGCAGAAGCGCGCGCGGGGTCTCAGGAGCAGATGTTGTGTTTTATCATGGATGAGTATTAGTGTTGTTTCCTGATGGCCTGTGTTTGTGATGATGATGATGATGATGCCGAGACGCGCTGCTCTTCCTCCGTCTGTCCGTCCTGTGGCCGCGGGTTTGACGCCGCTCTGATTCTGCCCTGCTCTCACACTCTGTGCGGCCGCTGTCTGGCCGAGGGGGCGGGGCCTGTTCGGCGCGGGGGCGGGGTCAGGGGCGTGTCCGTCCTCTGTCCGAACTGTTGTCACAGTGTTGAGCTGCCCTGCTTTGACTGGTCATCCTCTTTAACCTGTCTGCCCTTTGACCCCACAGTGTCCCCTGACCCTAAAGCGAGCGGAACGCAGGAGGAGCGGAGGTGGGAGACGGGTGAGTGTCCAGGAATACTGCATACTACCTTCCTAAAAATAGCATGTGAAACAGTGAAAAAAACAAAAGATGGACAATATCATCATAATATATTAGAAAATATTTGTTTTTGCAGTCATGTCGACAATTATTACTAAAATTATTTGAGTTACTTGTCACTGCCTAAAATCACTCTTTACCTGTGATGAAAACACAGATTCCCTCGCTCTATATCATTAAATGTTTGGTATTTTTTATCAGTTTAATTATTCAGTTAGTTCCTTCTCTTATTTTGTTTTCTGTGTCATTGCCGTCTGTGTCCTTTAGATGGCAGTGTAGATCTTTCTGAAGAGGAAATGGAGCGATCAGTTACAGGTAGAACGTTCACACTGCACACTACACACCACATACTGCATACTACACACCAATATACACTGCAGTACACACTGCACACTACACACCACTATACACTGCAGTACCCACTGCACACTACACACCACATACTGCATACTACACACCACTATACACTGCAGTACACACTGCACACTACACACCACATACTGCATACTACACACTGCACACTACATACCACATACTGCATACTACACACTGCACACTACATACCACATACTGCATACTACACACTGCACACTACATACCACATACTGCACACTACACACCACTATACACTGCAGTACCCACTGCACACTACACACCACATACTGCATACTACACACTGCACACTACACACCACATACTGCATACTACACACCAATATACACTGCAGTACCCACTGCACACTACACACCACTATACACTGCAGTACCCACTGCACACTACACACCACATACTGCATACTACACACTGCACACTACACACCACATACTGCATACTACACACCACTATACACTGCAGTACCCACTGCACACTACACACCACATACTGCATACTACACACTGCACACTACACACCACATACTGCATACTACACACCACTATACACTGCAGTACCCACTGCACACTACACACCACATACTGCATACTACACACTGCACACTACACACCACATACTGCATACTACACACCACTATACACTGCAGTACACACTGCACACTACACACCACTATACACTGCAGTACCCACTGCACACTACACACCACATACTGCATACTACACACTGCACACTACACACCACATACTGCATACTACACACTGCACACTACACACCACATACTGCATACTACACACCACTATACACTGCTGTACACACTGTACACTACACACCACATACTGCATACTACACACCACTATACACTGCTATACACACTGCACACTACACACCACATACTACACACTGCACACTACACACCACATACTGCATACTACACACCACAATACACTGCAGCACACACTGCACACTACACACCACATACTGCATACTACACACCACTATACACTGCAGTACCCACTGCACACTACACACCACATACTGCATACTACACACTGCACACTACACACCACATACTGCATACTACACACTACATACCACAGACTGCATACTACACACCACTATACACTGCAGTACACACTGCACACTACACACCACATACTGCATACTACACACTGCACACTACACACCACATACTGCATACTACACACCACAATACACTGCAGTACACACTACACACCACATACTGCATACTACACACCACTATACACTACAGTACCCACTGCACACTACACACTGCAGTACACACTGCACACTACAGTACACACTACACTACACACTGCAGTACACACTGCACACTACAGTACACACTGCACACTACACTACACACTGCATACTGCACACTACACTCTACACTGCATACTGCACACTACACTACATACTGCACACTACACACAGCACACTACATACTACACACTGCACACTACACACCACTATACACTGCAGTACCCACTGCACACTACACACCACATACTGCATACTACACACTGCACACTACACACCACATACTGCATACTACACACCACTATACACTGCAGTACCCACTGCACACTACACACTGCAGTACACACTGCACACTACAGTACACACTGCACACTACAGTACACACTACAGTACACACTGCACACTACACACTGCACTGCACACTGCACTGCACACTACACTGCATACTGCACACTACACTCTACACTGCATACTGCACACTACACTACATACTGCACACTACGCACAGCACACTACATACTGCACACTACACACCACATACTGCATACTGCACACTACACACCACATACTGCACACTACACACAGCACATGATTGCTTCTATTGTTCTCCTCATTTGTAAGTCGCTTTGGATAAAAGCCTCTGCTAAATTATTAAATGTTAAATGTATACTGCACACCACACACTGCACACTACACACTGCATAAAACATACTGCACACTACACACCACATACTGCACACTACACACCACATACTGCATACTGCACACCACATACTGCACACTACACTACATACTGCACACTACACACAGCACACTACATACTGCACACTACACACCACATACTGCACACTACACACCACATACTGCACACTACACACAGCACATGATTGCTTCTATTGTTCTCCTCATTTGTAAGTCGCTTTGGATAAAAGCCTCTGCTAAATTATTAAATGTTAAATGTATACTGCACACCACACACTGCACACTACACACTGCATAAAACATACTGCACACTACACACCACATACTGCACACTACACACCACATACTGCATACTGCACACCACATACTGCACACTACACTACATACTGCACACTACACACAGCACACTACATACTGCACACTACACACCACATACTGCACACTACACACCACATACTGCACACTACACACCACATACTGCACACTACACACAGCACATGATTGCTTCTATTGTTCTCCTCATTTGTAAGTCGCTTTGGATAAAAGCCTCTGCTAAATTATTAAATGTTAAATGTATACTGCACACCACACACTGCACACTACACACTGCATACTACAGTTTGATCAAATAATGAGTCAAGAAGGAGATGCGGTTGATTTCATTTGTCACACTATATGTAAGGGCAAGATGAGCACATTGATTTTATGGGTCTTTTTTATGTTATTTACAATCATATTTATGACATCAACATTGGTAAATATTTGGTAAATCTTACCTATGACATACTAGATACTAAATCAGAATTATTTTATGTCATAATTATGACTTTTTAAGTGATCATTTCAATATATGTTATAAATATGACATTTTAAATCAGTCTTTCCTCACATATCTGTGTAACTGACTTCTGTAGGTCTGGTCTTCGCTCTGGATTCGTCCCGCTCTGATTCGTCGCTTCACCTCTCAAGCTCCGCCCTTTCTGTAAGCGTAAGGGGTCATGTGTGCAGTGAGCGCACCAATCAGGATGAGCCACTGCCTCAGGTGTGCGGGAGCGTGAGCGTCTCCAGAGGACAGTATTACTGGGAGATCGACGTCTGCAACAGCGCCCTCTATAGGATCGGTAAGAGAGGAGCAGCTGCTCATGTGTATGCAAAGATATTTCAATAAATAAAACAAATATAGGCCTTCCTCTTCTACAGTTAATCCTCTTCTACAGTTAATTAGCAATATGTTATGATTTATGTAACTCATATCTCAGTGTGATTTGTTCCTTTCCTCAGGTGTGATTTCATCATGTGACGGGCGTGGCTGGTGGCTGGAGAGGCGTGACTCTGCGTTTCATGCGGTGTTTGACGGACGGCGTGAGCTCCTCCCCTCTGTTCCTCCTCAGCTGAAGACAGTGGGCGTGTTTCTCAATGTGGGCGGGGCTTCAATCACCTTCCACAATCCTGTAACTCAAGAGTTTCTTGCCGCCATCCCCTCCCGCTTCTGTGTTCCTCTCCGTCCTGCTCTCCAATTGGGCCAGGGAAGACTCAAGCTCCGCCCTGGCCTGCCGCCGCCCAATCACGTCTTTCTCAGCCCCAGCTCTGCCTATCGGGGCCCAGGAGGGGCGGGATCTGGGCGCTGGAGGCGGGATGTGTCGTTTGGGTCCGTGAGGGCCGTGGTTCAGAAGTTCGAGGAGATGTCGGCCGTGTCGGACTCAGATTCGGGTCTCGTGTCCAGTGTCAGCTCAGTGTCTGAACATTGAAACTCTTACTAGCTTCTGCTGGTGAATGATTTTTCTACTGTTATGTATTTATACTCAGTTGCATATTATATTCAGAGATTGTGTTTCCAAATCTTTTTGAATGATGACTGATGTCCACACATCTGGACTGAAAAACCGTACCGTCAGTACAGATACAACTCGCATATATATATGCAAAATAAATACAGTTATTGGGACATCATAATCATGAGATCACCATTAAACTGCCTGTAAAATGAGAACATTCTAAAGTGACGCTCAGAGAACATTCTAAAGTGACGCTCAGAGAACATTCTAAAGTGACACTCAGAGAACATTCAAAAGTGACGCTCAGAGAACATTCTAAAGTAACGCTCAGAGAACATTCTAAAGTGACTCTCAGAGAACATTCTAAAGTGACTCTCAGAGAACATTCTAAAGTGACTCTCAGAGAACATTCAAAAGTGACGCTCAGAGAACATTCTAAAGTAACGCTCAGAGAACATTCTAAAGTGACTCTCAGAGAACATTCTAAAGTAACGCTCAGAGAACATTCTAAAGTGACTCTCAGAGAACATTCTAAAGTGACGCTCAGAGAACATTCTAAAGTAACGCTCAGAGAACATTCTAAAGTGACTCTCAGAGAACATTCTAAAGTGACTCTCAGAGAACATTCTAAAGTAACGCTCAGAGAACATTCTAAAGTAACGCTCAGAGAACATTCTAAAGTGACTCTCTGAGAACATTCTAAAGTGACTCTCTGAGAACGTTCTAAAGTAACTCTCAGAGAACATTCTAAAGTGACTCTCAGAGAACATTCTAAAGTGACTCTCAGAGAACATTCTAAAGTGACTCTCAGAGAACATTCTAAAGTGACTCTCTGAGAACATTCTAAAGTGACTCTCAGAGAACATTCTAAAGTGACTCTCAGAGAACATTCTAAAGTGACTCTCAGAGAACATTCTAAAGTGACTCTCAGAGAACATTCAAAAGTGACGCTCAGAGAACATTCAAAAGTGACGCTCAGAGAACATTCAAAAGTGACGCTCAGAGAACATTCTAAAGTGACTCTCAGAGAACATTCAAAAGTGACGCTCAGAGAACATTCAAAAGTGACGCTCAGAGAACATTCTAAAGTAACGCTCAGAGAACATTCTAAAGTGACGCTCAGAGAACATTCTAAAGTAACGCTCAGAGAACATTCTAAAGTGACGCTCAGAGAACATTCTAAAGTGACTCTCAGAGAACATTCTAAAGTGACGCTCAGAGAACATTCTAAAGTGACTCTCAGAGAACATTCTAAAGTAACGCTCAGAGAACATTCTAAAGTGACTCTCAGAGAACATTCTAAAGTGACACTCAGAGAACATTCTAAAGTAACGCTCAGAGAACATTCTAAAGTGACTCTCAGAGAACATTCTAAAGTAACGCTCAGAGAACATTCTAAAGTGACTGTCAGAGAACATTCTAAAGTAACGCTCAGAGAACATTCTAAAGTGACTCTCAGAGAACATTCTAAAGTGACGCTCAGAGAACATTCTAAAGTAACGATCAGAGAACATTCTAAAGTGACGCTCAGAGAACATTCTAAAGTGACGCTCAGAGAACATTCTAAAGTAACGATCAGAGAACATTCTAAAGTGACGCTCAGAGAACATTCTAAAGTGACTCTCAGAGAACATTCTAAAGTGACGCTCAGAGAACATTCAAAAGTGACTCTCAGAGAACATTCTAAAGTGACGCTCAGAGAACATTCTAAAGTAACGATCAGAGAACATTCTAAAGTGACGCTCAGAGAACATTCTAAAGTGACTCTCAGAGAACATTCTAAAGTGACGCTCAGAGAACATTCAAAAGTGACTCTCAGAGAACATTCTAAAGTGACGCTCAGAGAACATTCTAAAGTGACTCAGAGAACATTCTAAAGTGACTCTCAGAGAACATTCTAAAGTGACACTCAGAGAACATTCTAAAGTAACGCTCAGAGAACATTCTAAAGTGACTCTCAGAGAACATTCTAAAGTGACGCTCAGAGAACATTCTAAAGTGACGCTCAGAGAACATTCTAAAGTGACTCTCTGAGAACATTCTAAAGTGACGCTCAGAGAACATTCTAAAGTGACTCTCAGAGAACATTCTAAAGTGACGCTCAGAGAACATTCTAAAGTAACGATCAGAGAACATTCTAAAGTAACGCTCAGAGAACATTCTAAAGTGACTCTCAGAGAACATTCTAAAGTGACGCTCAGAGAACATTCTAAAGTAACGATCAGAGAACATTCTAAAGTGACGCTCAGAGAACATTCTAAAGTGACGCTCAGAGAACATTCTAAAGTAACGATCAGAGAACATTCTAAAGTGACGCTCAGAGAACATTCTAAAGTGACTCTCAGAGAACATTCTAAAGTGACGCTCAGAGAACATTCTAAAGTGACTCTCAGAGAACATTCTAAAGTGACTCTCTGAGAACATTCTAAAGTGACTCTCTGAGAACATTCTAAAGTGACTCTCAGAGAACATTCTAAAGTGACTCTCTGAGAACATTCTAAAGTGACGCTCAGAGAACATTCTAAAGTGACTCTCTGAGAACATTCTAAAGTGACTCTGAGAGAACATTCTAAAGTGACGCTCAGAGAACATTCTAAAGTGACGCTCAGAGAACATTCTAAAGTGACGCTCAGAGAACCTTCTAAAGTGACGCTCAGAGAACATTCTAAAGTGACGCTCAGAGAACATTCTAAAGTGACTCTCAGAGAACATTCTAAAGTGACACTCAGAGAACATTCTAAAGTGACTCTCAGAGAACATTCTAAAGTGACGCTCAGAGAACATTCTAAAGTGACTCTCAGAGAACATTCTAAAGTGACGCTCAGAGAACATTCTAAAGTGACTCTCAGAGAACATTCAAAAGTGACGCTCAGAGAACATTCAAAAGTGACTCTCAGAGAACATTCAAAAGTAACGATCAGAGAACATTCTAAAGTGACGCTCAGAGAACCTTCTAAAGTGACGCTCAGAGAACATTCTAAAGTGACGCTCAGAGAACATTCTAAAGTGACTCTCAGAGAACATTCTAAAGTGACACTCAGAGAACATTCTAAAGTGACTCTCAGAGAACATTCTAAAGTGACGCTCAGAGAACATTCTAAAGTGACTCTCAGAGAACATTCTAAAGTGACGCTCAGAGAACATTCTAAAGTGACTCTCAGAGAACATTCAAAAGTGACGCTCAGAGAACATTCTAAAGTGACTCTCAGAGAACATTCAAAAGTAACGATCAGAGAACATTCTAAAGTGACGCTCAGAGAACATTCTAAAGTGACTCTCAGAGAACATTCTAAAGTGACTCTCAGAGAACATTCTAAAGTGACTCTCTGAGAACATTCTAAAGTGACTCTCTGAGAACATTCTAAAGTGACTCTCAGAGAACATTCTAAAGTGACTCTCAGAGAACATTCTAAAGTGACTCTCAGAGAACATTCTAAAGTGACACTCAGAGAACATTCTAAAGTGACTCTCAGAGAACATTCTAAAGTAACGCTCAGAGAACATTCTAAAGTGACGCTCAGAGAACATTCTAAAGTGACGCTCAGAGAACATTCTAAAGTGACGCTCAGAGAACATTCTAAAGTGACTCTCAGAGAACATTCTAAAGTGACTCTCAGAGAACATTCTAAAGTGACTCTCAGAGAACATTCTAAAGTGACTCTCAGAGAACATTCTAAAGTAACGCTCAGAGAACATTCTAAAGTGACTCTCAGAGAACATTCAAAAGTGACTCTCAGAGAACATTCTAAAGTGACTCTCAGAGAACATTCTAAAGTGACTCTCAGAGAACATTCTAAAGTGACACTCAGAGAACATTCTAAAGTGACTCTCAGAGAACATTCTAAAGTGACGCTCAGAGAACATTCTAAAGTAACGCTCAGAGAACATTCTAAAGTGACACTCAGAGAACATTCTAAAGTGACTCTCAGAGAACATTCTAAAGTAACGCTCAGAGAACATTCTAAAGTGACTCTCAGAGAACATTCTAAAGTGACGCTCAGAGAACATTCTAAAGTAACGCTCAGAGAACATTCTAAAGTGACTCTCAGAGAACATTCTAAAGTGACGCTCAGAGAACATTCTAAAGTGACGCTCAGAGAACATTCTAAAGTGACTCTCAGAGAACATTCTAAAGTGACTCTCAGAGAACATTCTAAAGTGACTCTCAGAGAACATTCTAAAGTGACTCTCAGAGAACATTCTAAAGTGACGCTCAGAGAACATTCTAAAGTGACGCTCAGAGAACATTCTAAAGTGACGCTCAGAGAACATTCTAAAGTGACTCTCAGAGAACATTCTAAAGTGACTCTCAGAGAACATTCTAAAGTGACTCTCAGAGAACATTCTAAAGTGACTCTCAGAGAACATTCTAAAGTGACGCTCAGAGAACATTCTAAAGTGACTCTCAGAGAACATTCAAAAGTGACGCTCAGAGAACATTCAAAACTGACGCTCAGAGAACATTCTAAAGTAACGCTCAGAGAACATTCTAAAGTGACGCTCAGAGAACATTCTAAAGTGACTCTCAGAGAACATTCTAAAGTGACGCTCAGAGAACATTCTAAAGTGACTCTCAGAGAACATTCTAAAGTAACGCTCAGAGAACATTCTAAAGTGACTCTCAGAGAACATTCTAAAGTGACACTCAGAGAACATTCTAAAGTAACGCTCAGAGAACATTCTAAAGTGACTCTCAGAGAACATTCTAAAGTGACGCTCAGAGAACATTCTAAAGTGACTGTCAGAGAACATTCTAAAGTAACGCTCAGAGAACATTCTAAAGTGACTCTCAGAGAACATTCTAAAGTGACGCTCAGAGAACATTCTAAAGTGACGCTCAGAGAACATTCTAAAGTGACTCAGAGAACATTCTAAAGTGACGCTCAGAGAACATTCTAAAGTGACGCTCAGAGAACATTCTAAAGTGACGCTCAGAGAACATTCTAAAGTGACTCTCAGAGAACATTCTAAAGTGACGCTCAGAGAACATTCTAAAGTGACGCTCAGAGAACATTCTAAAGTGACTGTCAGAGAACATTCTAAAGTAACGCTCAGAGAACATTCTAAAGTGACTCTCAGAGAACATTCTAAAGTGACGCTCAGAGAACATTCTAAAGTGACGCTCAGAGAACATTCTAAAGTGACTCAGAGAACATTCTAAAGTGACGCTCAGAGAACATTCTAAAGTAACGCTCAGAGAACATTCTAAAGTGACGCTCAGAGAACATTCTAAATTGACTCTCAGAGAACATTCTAAAGTGACTCTCTGAGAACATTCTAAAGTAACGCTCAGAGAACATTCTAAAGTGACTCTCAGAGAACATTCAAAAGTGACGCTCAGAGAACATTCTAAAGTGACGCTCAGAGAACATTCTAAAGTAACGCTCAGAGAACATTCTAAAGTGACTCTCAGAGAACATTCTAAAGTGACTCTCTGAGAACGTTCTAAAGTAACTCTCAGAGAACATTCTAAAGTGACTCTCTGAGAACATTCTAAAGTAACTCTCAGAGAACATTCTAAAGTGACGCTCAGAGAACATTCTAAAGTAACACTCAGAGAACATCCTAAAGTGACTCTCAGAGAACATTCTAAAGTGACGCTCAGAGAACATTCTAAAGTGACGCTCAGAGAACATTCTAAAGTAACGCTCAGAGAACATTCAAGAGTAACGCTCAGAGAACATTCTAAAGTGACGCTCAGAGAACATTCTAAAGTGACGCTCAGAGAACATTCTAAAGTGACTCTCTGAGAACATTCTAAAGTAACTCTCAGAGAACATTCTAAAGTGACGCTCAGAGAACATTCTAAAGTAACACTCAGAGAACATTCTAAAGTGACGCTCAGAGAACATTCTAAAGTAACGCTCAGAGAACATTCTAAAGTGACTCTCAGAGAACATTCTAAAGTGACTCTCTGAGAACGTTCTAAAGTAACTCTCAGAGAACATTCTAAAGTGACTCTCTGAGAACATTCTAAAGTAACTCTCAGAGAACATTCTAAAGTGACGCTCAGAGAACATTCTAAAGTAACACTCAGAGAACATCCTAAAGTGACTCTCAGAGAACATTCTAAAGTGACGCTCAGAGAACATTCTAAAGTGACGCTCAGAGAACATTCTAAAGTAACGCTCAGAGAACATTCAAGAGTAACGCTCAGAGAACATTCTAAAGTGACGCTCAGAGAACATTCTAAAGTGACGCTCAGAGAACATTCTAAAGTGACGCTCAGAGAACATTCTAAAGTAACACTCAGAGAACATTCTAAAGTGACGCTCAGAGAACATTCTAAAGTAACGCTCAGAGAACATCCTAAAGTGACTCTCAGAGAACATTCTAAAGTGACGCTCAGAGAACATTCTAAAGTGACTCTCTGAGAACATTCTAAAGTGACTCTGAGAGAACATTCTAAAGTGACGCTCAGAGAACATTCTAAAGTGACGCTCAGAGAACATTCTAAAGTGACTCTCTGAGAACATTCTAAAGTAACTCTCAGAGAACATTCTAAAGTGACGCTCAGAGAACATTCTAAAGTAACACTCAGAGAACATTCTAAAGTGACGCTCAGAGAACATTCTAAAGTAACGCTCAGAGAACATTCTAAAGTGACTCTCAGAGAACATTCTAAAGTGACTCTCTGAGAACGTTCTAAAGTAACTCTCAGAGAACATTCTAAAGTGACTCTCTGAGAACATTCTAAAGTAACTCTCAGAGAACATTCTAAAGTGACGCTCAGAGAACATTCTAAAGTAACACTCAGAGAACATCCTAAAGTGACTCTCAGAGAACATTCTAAAGTGACGCTCAGAGAACATTCTAAAGTGACGCTCAGAGAACATTCTAAAGTGACTCTCTGAGAACATTCTAAAGTAACTCTCAGAGAACATTCTAAAGTGACGCTCAGAGAACATTCTAAAGTAACACTCAGAGAACATTCTAAAGTGACGCTCAGAGAACATTCTAAAGTAACGCTCAGAGAACATCCTAAAGTGACTCTCAGAGAACATTCTAAAGTGACGCTCAGAGAACATTCTAAAGTGACGCTCAGAGAACATTCTAAAGTGACTCTCTGAGAACATTCTAAAGTGACTCTGAGAGAACATTCTAAAGTGACGCTCAGAGAACATTCTAAAGTGACGCTCAGAGAACATTCTAAAGTGACGCTCAGAGAACCTTCTAAAGTGACGCTCAGAGAACATTCTAAAGTGACGCTCAGAGAACATTCTAAAGTGACACTCAGAGAACATTCTAAAGTGACTCTCAGAGAACATTCTAAAGTGACTCTCAGAGAACATTCTAAAGTGACACTCAGAGAACATTCTAAAGTGACTCTCAGAGAACATTCTAAAGTAACGCTCAGAGAACATTCTAAAGTGACGCTCAGAGAACATTCTAAAGTGACGCTCAGAGAACATTCTAAAGTGACGCTCAGAGAACATTCTAAAGTGACTCTCAGAGAACATTCTAAAGTGACTCTCAGAGAACATTCTAAAGTGACTCTCAGAGAACATTCTAAAGTGACTCTCAGAGAACATTCTAAAGTGACTCTCAGAGAACATTCTAAAGTGACACTCAGAGAACATTCTAAAGTGACTCTCTGAGAACATTCTAAAGTGACTCTCAGAGAACATTCTAAAGTGACGCTCAGAGAACATTCTAAAGTGACGCTCAGAGAACATTCTAAAGTGACTCTCAGAGAACATTCTAAAGTGACTCTCAGAGAACATTCTAAAGTGACGCTCAGAGAACATTCTAAAGTGACGCTCAGAGAACATTCTAAAGTGACGCTCAGAGAACATTCTAAAGTGACTCTCAGAGAACATTCTAAAGTAACGCTCAGAGAACATTCTAAAGTGACGCTCAGAGAACATTCTAAAGTGACTCTCTGAGAACATTCTAAAGTGACTCTCAGAGAACATTCTAAAGTGACTCTCAGAGAACATTCTAAAGTGACGCTCAGAGAACATTCTAAAGTGACGCTCAGAGAACATTCAAAAGTGACTCTCTGAGAACATTCTAAAGTGACTCTGAGAGAACATTCTAAAGTGACGCTCAGAGAACATTCTAAAGTGACGCTCAGAGAACATTCAAAAGTGACTCTCTGAGAACATTCTAAAGTGACTCTGAGAGAACATTCTAAAGTGACGCTCAGAGAACATTCTAAAGTGACGCTCAGAGAACATTCTAAAGTGACACTCAGAGAACATTCTAAAGTGACTCTCAGAGAACATTCTAAAGTGACACTCAGAGAACATTCTAAAGTGACTCTCAGAGAACATTCTAAAGTGACTCTCAGAGAACATTCTAAAGTGACACTCAGAGAACATTCTAAAGTGACTCTCAGAGAACATTCTAAAGTAACGCTCAGAGAACATTCTAAAGTGACGCTCAGAGAACATTCTAAAGTGACGCTCAGAGAACATTCTAAAGTGACGCTCAGAGAACATTCTAAAGTGACTCTCAGAGAACATTCTAAAGTGACTCTCAGAGAACATTCTAAAGTGACTCTCAGAGAACATTCTAAAGTGACTCTCAGAGAACATTCTAAAGTGACTCTCAGAGAACATTCTAAAGTAACGCTCAGAGAACATTCTAAAGTGACGCTCAGAGAACATTCTAAAGTGACTCTCAGAGAACATTCTAAAGTGACTCTCAGAGAACATTCTAAAGTGACTCTCAGAGAACATTCTAAAGTGACACTCAGAGAACATTCTAAAGTGACTCTCTGAGAACATTCTAAAGTGACGCTCAGAGAACATTCTAAAGTGACTCTCAGAGAACATTCTAAAGTGACTCTCAGAGAACATTCTAAAGTGACTCTCAGAGAACATTCTAAAGTGACACTCAGAGAACATTCTAAAGTGACTCTCTGAGAACATTCTAAAGTGACTCTCAGAGAACATTCTAAAGTGACGCTCAGAGAACATTCTAAAGTGACTCTCAGAGAACATTCTAAAGTGACGCTCAGAGAACATTCTAAAGTGACGCTCAGAGAACATTCTAAAGTGACGCTCAGAGAACATTCTAAAGTGACGCTCAGAGAACATTCTAAAGTGACTCTCAGAGAACATTCTAAAGTAACGCTCAGAGAACATTCTAAAGTAACGCTCAGAGAACATTCTAAAGTGACTCTCAGAGAACATTCTAAAGTAACGCTCAGAGAACATTCTAAAGTGACGCTCAGAGAACATTCTAAAGTGACGCTCAGAGAACATTCTAAAGTGACGCTCAGAGAACATTCTAAAGTGACTCTCTGAGAACATTCTAAAGTGACTCTCTGAGAACATTCTAAAGTGACGCTCAGAGAACATTCTAAAGTGACTCTCTGAGAACATTCTAAAGTGACTCTCAGAGAACATTCTAAAGTGACGCTCAGAGAACATTCTAAAGTGACGCTCAGAGAACATTCTAAAGTGACGCTCAGAGAACATTCTAAAGTGACGCTCAGAGAACATTCTAAAGTGACGCTCAGAGAACATTCTAAAGTGACGCTCAGAGAACATTCTAAAGTGACGCTCAGAGAACATTCTAAAGTGACTCTCAGAGAACATTCTAAAGTGACACTCAGAGAACATTCTAAAGTGACGCTCAGAGAACATTCTAAAGTGACGCTCAGAGAACATTCTAAAGTAACGCTCAGAGAACATTCTAAAGTGACGCTCAGAGAACATTCTAAAGTGACGCTCAGAGAACATTCTAAAGTGACGCTCAGAGAACATTCTAAAGTGACGCTCAGAGAACATTCTAAAGTGACTCTCAGAGAACATTCTAAAGTGACACTCAGAGAACATTCTAAAGTGACGCTCAGAGAACATTCTAAAGTAACACTCAGAGAACATTCTAAAGTGACGCTCAGAGAACATTCTAAAGTAACGCTCAGAGAACATTCTAAAGTGACTCTCAGAGAACATTCTAAAGTGACTCTCTGAGAACGTTCTAAAGTAACTCTCAGAGAACATTCTAAAGTGACTCTCTGAGAACATTCTAAAGTAACTCTCAGAGAACATTCTAAAGTGACGCTCAGAGAACATTCTAAAGTAACACTCAGAGAACATCCTAAAGTGACTCTCAGAGAACATTCTAAAGTGACGCTCAGAGAACATTCTAAAGTGACGCTCAGAGAACATTCTAAAGTAACGCTCAGAGAACATTCAAGAGTAACGCTCAGAGAACATTCTAAAGTGACGCTCAGAGAACATTCTAAAGTGACGCTCAGAGAACATTCTAAAGTGACGCTCAGAGAACATTCTAAAGTAACACTCAGAGAACATTCTAAAGTGACGCTCAGAGAACATTCTAAAGTAACGCTCAGAGAACATCCTAAAGTGACTCTCAGAGAACATTCTAAAGTGACGCTCAGAGAACATTCTAAAGTGACTCTCTGAGAACATTCTAAAGTGACTCTGAGAGAACATTCTAAAGTGACGCTCAGAGAACATTCTAAAGTGACGCTCAGAGAACATTCTAAAGTGACTCTCTGAGAACATTCTAAAGTAACTCTCAGAGAACATTCTAAAGTGACGCTCAGAGAACATTCTAAAGTAACACTCAGAGAACATTCTAAAGTGACGCTCAGAGAACATTCTAAAGTAACGCTCAGAGAACATTCTAAAGTGACTCTCAGAGAACATTCTAAAGTGACTCTCTGAGAACGTTCTAAAGTAACTCTCAGAGAACATTCTAAAGTGACTCTCTGAGAACATTCTAAAGTAACTCTCAGAGAACATTCTAAAGTGACGCTCAGAGAACATTCTAAAGTAACACTCAGAGAACATCCTAAAGTGACTCTCAGAGAACATTCTAAAGTGACGCTCAGAGAACATTCTAAAGTGACGCTCAGAGAACATTCTAAAGTGACTCTCTGAGAACATTCTAAAGTAACTCTCAGAGAACATTCTAAAGTGACGCTCAGAGAACATTCTAAAGTAACACTCAGAGAACATTCTAAAGTGACGCTCAGAGAACATTCTAAAGTAACGCTCAGAGAACATCCTAAAGTGACTCTCAGAGAACATTCTAAAGTGACGCTCAGAGAACATTCTAAAGTGACGCTCAGAGAACATTCTAAAGTGACTCTCTGAGAACATTCTAAAGTGACTCTGAGAGAACATTCTAAAGTGACGCTCAGAGAACATTCTAAAGTGACGCTCAGAGAACATTCTAAAGTGACGCTCAGAGAACCTTCTAAAGTGACGCTCAGAGAACATTCTAAAGTGACGCTCAGAGAACATTCTAAAGTGACACTCAGAGAACATTCTAAAGTGACTCTCAGAGAACATTCTAAAGTGACTCTCAGAGAACATTCTAAAGTGACACTCAGAGAACATTCTAAAGTGACTCTCAGAGAACATTCTAAAGTAACGCTCAGAGAACATTCTAAAGTGACGCTCAGAGAACATTCTAAAGTGACGCTCAGAGAACATTCTAAAGTGACGCTCAGAGAACATTCTAAAGTGACTCTCAGAGAACATTCTAAAGTGACTCTCAGAGAACATTCTAAAGTGACTCTCAGAGAACATTCTAAAGTGACTCTCAGAGAACATTCTAAAGTGACTCTCAGAGAACATTCTAAAGTGACACTCAGAGAACATTCTAAAGTGACTCTCTGAGAACATTCTAAAGTGACTCTCAGAGAACATTCTAAAGTGACGCTCAGAGAACATTCTAAAGTGACGCTCAGAGAACATTCTAAAGTGACTCTCAGAGAACATTCTAAAGTGACTCTCAGAGAACATTCTAAAGTGACGCTCAGAGAACATTCTAAAGTGACGCTCAGAGAACATTCTAAAGTGACGCTCAGAGAACATTCTAAAGTGACTCTCAGAGAACATTCTAAAGTAACGCTCAGAGAACATTCTAAAGTGACGCTCAGAGAACATTCTAAAGTGACTCTCTGAGAACATTCTAAAGTGACTCTCAGAGAACATTCTAAAGTGACTCTCAGAGAACATTCTAAAGTGACGCTCAGAGAACATTCTAAAGTGACGCTCAGAGAACATTCAAAAGTGACTCTCTGAGAACATTCTAAAGTGACTCTGAGAGAACATTCTAAAGTGACGCTCAGAGAACATTCTAAAGTGACGCTCAGAGAACATTCTAAAGTGACGCTCAGAGAACCTTCTAAAGTGACGCTCAGAGAACATTCTAAAGTGACGCTCAGAGAACATTCTAAAGTGACACTCAGAGAACATTCTAAAGTGACTCTCAGAGAACATTCTAAAGTGACACTCAGAGAACATTCTAAAGTGACTCTCAGAGAACATTCTAAAGTGACTCTCAGAGAACATTCTAAAGTGACACTCAGAGAACATTCTAAAGTGACTCTCAGAGAACATTCTAAAGTAACGCTCAGAGAACATTCTAAAGTGACGCTCAGAGAACATTCTAAAGTGACGCTCAGAGAACATTCTAAAGTGACGCTCAGAGAACATTCTAAAGTGACTCTCAGAGAACATTCTAAAGTGACTCTCAGAGAACATTCTAAAGTGACTCTCAGAGAACATTCTAAAGTGACTCTCAGAGAACATTCTAAAGTGACTCTCAGAGAACATTCTAAAGTAACGCTCAGAGAACATTCTAAAGTGACGCTCAGAGAACATTCTAAAGTGACTCTCAGAGAACATTCTAAAGTGACTCTCAGAGAACATTCTAAAGTGACTCTCAGAGAACATTCTAAAGTGACACTCAGAGAACATTCTAAAGTGACTCTCTGAGAACATTCTAAAGTGACGCTCAGAGAACATTCTAAAGTGACTCTCAGAGAACATTCTAAAGTGACTCTCAGAGAACATTCTAAAGTGACTCTCAGAGAACATTCTAAAGTGACACTCAGAGAACATTCTAAAGTGACTCTCTGAGAACATTCTAAAGTGACTCTCAGAGAACATTCTAAAGTGACGCTCAGAGAACATTCTAAAGTGACTCTCAGAGAACATTCTAAAGTGACGCTCAGAGAACATTCTAAAGTGACGCTCAGAGAACATTCTAAAGTGACGCTCAGAGAACATTCTAAAGTGACGCTCAGAGAACATTCTAAAGTGACTCTCAGAGAACATTCTAAAGTAACGCTCAGAGAACATTCTAAAGTAACGCTCAGAGAACATTCTAAAGTGACTCTCAGAGAACATTCTAAAGTAACGCTCAGAGAACATTCTAAAGTGACGCTCAGAGAACATTCTAAAGTGACGCTCAGAGAACATTCTAAAGTGACGCTCAGAGAACATTCTAAAGTGACTCTCTGAGAACATTCTAAAGTGACTCTCTGAGAACATTCTAAAGTGACGCTCAGAGAACATTCTAAAGTGACTCTCTGAGAACATTCTAAAGTGACTCTCAGAGAACATTCTAAAGTGACGCTCAGAGAACATTCTAAAGTGACGCTCAGAGAACATTCTAAAGTGACGCTCAGAGAACATTCTAAAGTGACGCTCAGAGAACATTCTAAAGTGACGCTCAGAGAACATTCTAAAGTGACGCTCAGAGAACATTCTAAAGTGACGCTCAGAGAACATTCTAAAGTGACTCTCAGAGAACATTCTAAAGTGACACTCAGAGAACATTCTAAAGTGACGCTCAGAGAACATTCTAAAGTGACGCTCAGAGAACATTCTAAAGTAACGCTCAGAGAACATTCTAAAGTGACGCTCAGAGAACATTCTAAAGTGACGCTCAGAGAACATTCTAAAGTGACGCTCAGAGAACATTCTAAAGTGACGCTCAGAGAACATTCTAAAGTGACTCTCAGAGAACATTCTAAAGTGACACTCAGAGAACATTCTAAAGTGACGCTCAGAGAACATTCTAAAGTGACGCTCAGAGAACATTCTAAAGTAACGCTCAGAGAACATTCTAAAGTGACGCTCAGAGAACATTCTAAAGTGACGCTCAGAGAACATTCAAAAGTGACTCTCTGAGAACATTCTAAAGTGACTCTGAGAGAACATTCTAAAGTGACGCTCAGAGAACATTCTAAAGTGACGCTCAGAGAACATTCTAAAGTGACGCTCAGAGAACCTTCTAAAGTGACGCTCAGAGAACATTCTAAAGTGACGCTCAGAGAACATTCTAAAGTGACTCTCTGAGAACATTCTAAAGTGACTCTGAGAGAACATTCTAAAGTGACGCTCAGAGAACATTCTAAAGTGACGCTCAGAGAACATTCTAAAGTGACGCTCAGAGAACCTTCTAAAGTGACGCTCAGAGAACATTCTAAAGTGACGCTCAGAGAACATTCTAAAGTGACACTCAGAGAACATTCTAAAGTGACTCTCAGAGAACATTCTAAAGTGACACTCAGAGAACATTCTAAAGTGACGCTCAGAGAACATTCTAAAGTGACGCTCAGAGAACATTCTAAAGTGACGCTCAGAGAACCTTCTAAAGTGACGCTCAGAGAACATTCTAAAGTGACGCTCAGAGAACATTCTAAAGTGACACTCAGAGAACATTCTAAAGTGACTCTCAGAGAACATTCTAAAGTGACGCTCAGAGAACATTCTAAAGTGACGCTCAGAGAACCTTCTAAAGTGACGCTCAGAGAACATTCTAAAGTGACGCTCAGAGAACATTCTAAAGTGACACTCAGAGAACATTCTAAAGTGACTCTCAGAGAACATTCTAAAGTGACGCTCAGAGAACATTCTAAAGTGACACTCAGAGAACATTCTAAAGTGACTCTCAGAGAACATTCTAAAGTGACACTCAGAGAACATTCTAAAGTGACTCTCAGAGAACATTCTAAAGTGACTCTCAGAGAACATTCTAAAGTGACACTCAGAGAACATTCTAAAGTGACTCTCAGAGAACATTCTAAAGTAACGCTCAGAGAACATTCTAAAGTGACGCTCAGAGAACATTCTAAAGTGACGCTCAGAGAACATTCTAAAGTGACGCTCAGAGAACATTCTAAAGTGACTCTCAGAGAACATTCTAAAGTGACTCTCAGAGAACATTCTAAAGTGACGCTCAGAGAACATTCTAAAGTGACTCTCTGAGAACATTCTAAAGTGACGCTCAGAGAACATTCTAAAGTGACTCTCTGAGAACATTCTAAAGTGACTCTCAGAGAACATTCTAAAGTGACGCTCAGAGAACATTCTAAAGTGACGCTCAGAGAACATTCTAAAGTGACGCTCAGAGAACCTTCTAAAGTGACGCTCAGAGAACATTCTAAAGTGACGCTCAGAGAACATTCTAAAGTGACTCTCAGAGAACATTCTAAAGTGACTCTCAGAGAACATTCTAAAGTGACTCTCAGAGAACATTCTAAAGTGACTCTCAGAGAACATTCTAAAGTGACACTCAGAGAACATTCTAAAGTGACTCTCAGAGAACATTCTAAAGTGACACTCAGAGAACATTCTAAAGTGACTCTCAGAGAACATTCTAAAGTGACTCTCAGAGAACATTCTAAAGTGACACTCAGAGAACATTCTAAAGTGACTCTCAGAGAACATTCTAAAGTGACACTCAGAGAACATTCTAAAGTGACGCTCAGAGAACATTCTAAAGTGACGCTCAGAGAACATTCTAAAGTGACACTCAGAGAACATTCTAAAGTGACTCTCAGAGAACATTCTAAAGTGACTCTCAGAGAACATTCTAAAGTGACTCTCAGAGAACATTCTAAAGTGACGCTCAGAGAACATTCTAAAATGACGCTCAGAGAACATTCTAAAGTGACTCTCAGAGAACATTCTAAAGTGACACTCAGAGAACATTCTAAAGTGACGCTCAGAGAACATTCTAAAGTGACTCTCAGAGAACATTCTAAAGTGACGCTCAGAGAACATTCTAAAGTGACTCTCTGAGAACATTCTAAAATGACGCTCAGAGAACATTCTAAAGTGACTCTCAGAGAACATTCTAAAGTGACTCTCAGAGAACATTCTAAAGTGACTCTCAGAGAACATTCTAAAGTGACTCTCAGAGAACCTTCTAAAGTGACGCTCAGAGAACATTCTAAAGTGACGCTCAGAGAACATTCTAAAGTGACACTCAGAGAACATTCTAAAGTGACTCTCAGAGAACATTCTAAAGTGACACTCAGAGAACATTCTAAAGTGACGCTCAGAGAACATTCTAAAGTGACGCTCAGAGAACATTCTAAAGTGACGCTCAGAGAACCTTCTAAAGTGACGCTCAGAGAACATTCTAAAGTGACGCTCAGAGAACATTCTAAAGTGACACTCAGAGAACATTCTAAAGTGACTCTCAGAGAACATTCTAAAGTGACGCTCAGAGAACATTCTAAAGTGACGCTCAGAGAACCTTCTAAAGTGACGCTCAGAGAACATTCTAAAGTGACGCTCAGAGAACATTCTAAAGTGACACTCAGAGAACATTCTAAAGTGACTCTCAGAGAACATTCTAAAGTGACGCTCAGAGAACATTCTAAAGTGACACTCAGAGAACATTCTAAAGTGACTCTCAGAGAACATTCTAAAGTGACACTCAGAGAACATTCTAAAGTGACTCTCAGAGAACATTCTAAAGTGACTCTCAGAGAACATTCTAAAGTGACACTCAGAGAACATTCTAAAGTGACTCTCAGAGAACATTCTAAAGTAACGCTCAGAGAACATTCTAAAGTGACGCTCAGAGAACATTCTAAAGTGACGCTCAGAGAACATTCTAAAGTGACGCTCAGAGAACATTCTAAAGTGACTCTCAGAGAACATTCTAAAGTGACTCTCAGAGAACATTCTAAAGTGACTCTCAGAGAACATTCTAAAGTGACTCTCAGAGAACATTCTAAAGTGACTCTCAGAGAACATTCTAAAGTAACGCTCAGAGAACATTCTAAAGTGACGCTCAGAGAACATTCTAAAGTGACTCTCAGAGAACATTCTAAAGTGACTCTCAGAGAACATTCTAAAGTGACTCTCAGAGAACATTCTAAAGTGACACTCAGAGAACATTCTAAAGTGACTCTCTGAGAACATTCTAAAGTGACTCTCAGAGAACATTCTAAAGTGACGCTCAGAGAACATTCTAAAGTGACTCTCAGAGAACATTCTAAAGTGACGCTCAGAGAACATTCTAAAGTGACGCTCAGAGAACATTCTAAAGTGACGCTCAGAGAACATTCTAAAGTGACGCTCAGAGAACATTCTAAAGTGACTCTCAGAGAACATTCTAAAGTAACGCTCAGAGAACATTCTAAAGTGACGCTCAGAGAACATTCTAAAGTGACGCTCAGAGAACATTCTAAAGTGACTCTCAGAGAACATTCTAAAGTGACTCTCTGAGAACATTCTAAAGTGACTCTCAGAGAACATTCTAAAGTGACTCTCAGAGAACATTCTAAAGTGACTCTCAGAGAACATTCTAAAGTGACTCTCAGAGAACATTCTAAAGTAACGCTCAGAGAACATTCTAAAGTGACTCTCAGAGAACATTCTAAAGTAACGCTCAGAGAACATTCTAAAGTGACGCTCAGAGAACATTCTAAAGTGACTCTCTGAGAACATTCTAAAGTGACGCTCAGAGAACATTCTAAAGTGACTCTCAGAGAACATTCTAAAGTGACGCTCAGAGAACATTCTAAAGTGACTCTCAGAGAACATTCTAAAGTGACTCTCAGAGAACATTCTAAAGTGACTCTCAGAGAACATTCTAAAGTGACGCTCAGAGAACATTCTAAAGTGACGCTCAGAGAACATTCTAAAGTGACGCTCAGAGAACATTCTAAAGTGACTCTCAGAGAACATTCTAAAGTAACGCTCAGAGAACATTCTAAAGTGACGCTCAGAGAACATTCTAAAGTGACGCTCAGAGAACATTCTAAAGTGACGCTCAGAGAACATTCTAAAGTGACTCTCTGAGAACATTCTAAAGTGACTCTCTGAGAACATTCTAAAGTGACGCTCAGAGAACATTCTAAAGTGACTCTCTGAGAACATTCTAAAGTGACTCTCAGAGAACATTCTAAAGTGACGCTCAGAGAACATTCTAAAGTGACGCTCAGAGAACATTCTAAAGTGACGCTCAGAGAACATTCTAAAGTGACGCTCAGAGAACATTCTAAAGTGACTCTCAGAGAACATTCTAAAGTGACGCTCAGAGAACATTCTAAAGTGACTCTCAGAGAACATTCTAAAGTGACGCTCAGAGAACATTCTAAAGTGACGCTCAGAGAACATTCTAAAGTAACGCTCAGAGAACATTCTAAAGTGACGCTCAGAGAACATTCTAAAGTGACGCTCAGAGAACATTCTAAAGTGACGCTCAGAGAACATTCTAAAGTGACGCTCAGAGAACATTCTAAAGTGACTCTCAGAGAACATTCTAAAGTGACACTCAGAGAACATTCTAAAGTGACGCTCAGAGAACATTCTAAAGTGACGCTCAGAGAACATTCTAAAGTAACGCTCAGAGAACATTCTAAAGTGACGCTCAGAGAACATTCTAAAGTGACGCTCAGAGAACATTCTAAAGTAACGCTCAGAGAACATTCTAAGTGACTCTCAGAGAACATTCTAAAGTGACACTCAGAGAACATTCTAAAGTGACGCTCAGAGAACATTCTAAAGTGACGCTCAGAGAACATTCTAAAGTAACGCTCAGAGAACATTCTAAAGTGACGCTCAGAGAACATTCTAAAGTGACTCTCTGAGAACATTCTAAAGTGACGCTCAGAGAACATTCTAAAGTGACTCTCTGAGAACATTCTAAAGTGACTCTCAGAGAACATTCTAAAGTGACGCTCAGAGAACATTCTAAAGTGACGCTCAGAGAACATTCTAAAGTGACGCTCAGAGAACCTTCTAAAGTGACGCTCAGAGAACATTCTAAAGTGACGCTCAGAGAACATTCTAAAGTGACTCTCAGAGAACATTCTAAAGTGACTCTCAGAGAACATTCTAAAGTGACTCTCAGAGAACATTCTAAAGTGACTCTCAGAGAACATTCTAAAGTGACACTCAGAGAACATTCTAAAGTGACTCTCAGAGAACATTCTAAAGTGACACTCAGAGAACATTCTAAAGTGACTCTCAGAGAACATTCTAAAGTGACTCTCAGAGAACATTCTAAAGTGACACTCAGAGAACATTCTAAAGTGACTCTCAGAGAACATTCTAAAGTGACACTCAGAGAACATTCTAAAGTGACGCTCAGAGAACATTCTAAAGTGACGCTCAGAGAACATTCTAAAGTGACACTCAGAGAACATTCTAAAGTGACTCTCAGAGAACATTCTAAAGTGACTCTCAGAGAACATTCTAAAGTGACTCTCAGAGAACATTCTAAAGTGACTCTCAGAGAACATTCTAAAGTGACTCTCAGAGAACATTCTAAAGTGACGCTCAGAGAACATTCTAAAATGACGCTCAGAGAACATTCTAAAGTGACTCTCAGAGAACATTCTAAAGTGACACTCAGAGAACATTCTAAAGTGACGCTCAGAGAACATTCTAAAGTGACTCTCAGAGAACATTCTAAAGTGACGCTCAGAGAACATTCTAAAGTGACTCTCTGAGAACATTCTAAAATGACGCTCAGAGAACATTCTAAAGTGACTCTCTGAGAACATTCTAAAGTGACTCTCAGAGAACATTCTAAAGTGACACTCAGAGAACATTCTAAAGTGACTCTCAGAGAACATTCTAAAGTGACTCTCAGAGAACATTCTAAAGTGACACTCAGAGAACATTCTAAAGTAACTCTCAGAGAACATTCTAAAGTGACGCTCAGAGAACATTCTAAAGTGACTCTCTGAGAACATTCTAAAGTGACTCTCAGAGAACATTCTAAAGTGACGCTCAGAGAACATTCTAAAGTGACTCTCAGAGAACATTCTAAAGTGACGCTCAGAGAACATTCTAAAGTGACGCTCAGAGAACATTCTAAAGTAACGCTCAGAGAACATTCTAAAGTGACGCTCAGAGAACATTCTAAAGTGACGCTCAGAGAACATTCTAAAGTGACTCTCAGAGAACATTCTAAAGTGACGCTCAGAGAACATTCTAAAGTGACGCTCAGAGAACATTCTAAAGTAACGCTCAGAGAACATTCTAAAGTGACGCTCAGAGAACATTCTAAAGTGACGCTCAGAGAACATTCTAAAGTGACGCTCAGAGAACATTCTAAAGTGACGCTCAGAGAACATTCTAAAGTGACTCTCAGAGAACATTCTAAAGTGACACTCAGAGAACATTCTAAAGTGACGCTCAGAGAACATTCTAAAGTGACGCTCAGAGAACATTCTAAAGTAACGCTCAGAGAACATTCTAAAGTGACGCTCAGAGAACATTCTAAAGTGACGCTCAGAGAACATTCTAAAGTGACGCTCAGAGAACATTCTAAAGTGACGCTCAGAGAACATTCTAAAGTAACGCTCAGAGAACATTCTAAAGTGACGCTCAGAGAACATTCTAAAGTGACTCTCAGAGAACATTCTAAAGTGACACTCAGAGAACATTCTAAAGTGACGCTCAGAGAACATTCTAAAGTGACGCTCAGAGAACATTCTAAAGTAACGCTCAGAGAACATTCTAAAGTGACGCTCAGAGAACATTCTAAAGTGACTCTCTGAGAACATTCTAAAGTGACACTCAGAGAACATTCTAAAGTGACTCTCAGAGAACATTCTAAAGTGACTCTCAGAGAACATTCTAAAGTGACACTCAGAGAACATTCTAAAGTGACTCTCAGAGAACATTCTAAAGTGACACTCAGAGAACATTCTAAAGTGACGCTCAGAGAACATTCTAAAGTGACTCTCAGAGAACATTCTAAAGTGACGCTCAGAGAACATTCTAAAGTGACGCTCAGAGAACATTCTAAAGTGACGCTCAGAGAACATTCTAAAGTGACTCTCAGAGAACATTCTAAAGTGACACTCAGAGAACATTCTAAAGTGACTCTCAGAGAACATTCTAAAGTGACTCTCTGAGAACATTCTAAAGTGACGCTCAGAGAACATTCTAAAGTGACTCTCAGAGAACATTCTAAAGTAACGCTCAGAGAACATTCTAAAGTGACTCTCAGAGAACATTCTAAAGTGACGCTCAGAGAACATTCTAAAGTGACGCTCAGAGAACATTCTAAAGTGACGCTCAGAGAACCTTCTAAAGTGACGCTCAGAGAACATTCTAAAGTGACGCTCAGAGAACATTCTAAAGTGACTCTCTGAGAACATTCTAAAGTGACGCTCAGAGAACATTCTAAAGTGACTCTCAGAGAACATTCTAAAGTGACTCTCAGAGAACATTCTAAAGTGACACTCAGAGAACATTCTAAAGTGACTCTCAGAGAACATTCTAAAGTAACGCTCAGAGAACATTCTAAAGTGACTCTCAGAGAACATTCTAAAGTGACTCTCAGAGAACATTCTAAAGTGACACTCAGAGAACATTCTAAAGTGACTCTCAGAGAACATTCTAAAGTAACGCTCAGAGAACATTCTAAAGTGACTCTCAGAGAACATTCTAAAGTGACGCTCAGAGAACATTCTAAAGTGACGCTCAGAGAACCTTCTAAAGTGACGCTCAGAGAACATTCTAAAGTGACGCTCAGAGAACATTCTAAAGTGACTCTCAGAGAACATTCTAAAGTGACTCTCAGAGAACATTCTAAAGTGACTCTCAGAGAACATTCTAAAGTGACTCTCAGAGAACATTCTAAAGTGACACTCAGAGAACATTCTAAAGTGACTCTCAGAGAACATTCTAAAGTGACTCTCAGAGAACATTCTAAAGTGACACTCAGAGAACATTCTAAAGTGACTCTCAGAGAACATTCTAAAGTGACACTCAGAGAACATTCTAAAGTGACGCTCAGAGAACATTCTAAAGTGACGCTCAGAGAACATTCTAAAGTGACACTCAGAGAACATTCTAAAGTGACTCTCAGAGAACATTCTAAAGTGACTCTCAGAGAACATTCTAAAGTGACTCTCAGAGAACATTCTAAAGTGACACTCAGAGAACATTCTAAAGTGACGCTCAGAGAACATTCTAAAGTGACGCTCAGAGAACATTCTAAAGTGACTCTCTGAGAACATTCTAAAGTGACGCTCAGAGAACATTCTAAAGTGACTCTCTGAGAACATTCTAAAGTGACTCTCAGAGAACATTCTAAAGTGACACTCAGAGAACATTCTAAAGTGACTCTCAGAGAACATTCTAAAGTGACTCTCAGAGAACATTCTAAAGTGACTCTCAGAGAACATTCTAAAGTGACTCTCAGAGAACATTCTAAAGTGACTCTCAGAGAACATTCTAAAGTGACGCTCAGAGAACATTCTAAAGTGACTCTCTGAGAACATTCTAAAGTGACTCTCAGAGAACATTCTAAAGTGACACTCAGAGAACATTCTAAAGTGACTCTCAGAGAACATTCTAAAGTGACGCTCAGAGAACATTCTAAAGTGACGCTCAGAGAACATTCTAAAGTGACTCTCAGAGAACATTCTAAAGTGACTCTCAGAGAACATTCTAAAGTGACTCTCAGAGAACATTCTAAAGTGACTCTCAGAGAACATTCTAAAGTAACGCTCAGAGAACATTCTAAAGTGACGCTCAGAGAACATTCTAAAGTGACTCTCAGAGAACATTCTAAAGTGACTCTCAGAGAACATTCTAAAGTGACACTCAGAGAACATTCTAAAGTGACTCTCAGAGAACATTCTAAAGTGACTCTCAGAGAACATTCTAAAGTGACACTCAGAGAACATTCTAAAGTGACTCTCAGAGAACATTCTAAAGTGACTCTCAGAGAACATTCTAAAGTGACGCTCAGAGAACATTCTAAAGTGACTCTCTGAGAACATTCTAAAGTGACACTCAGAGAACATTCTAAAGTGACTCTCAGAGAACATTCTAAAGTGACTCTCAGAGAACATTCTAAAGTGACACTCAGAGAACATTCTAAAGTGACTCTCAGAGAACATTCTAAAGTAACGCTCAGAGAACATTCTAAAGTGACGCTCAGAGAACATTCTAAAGTGACGCTCAGAGAACATTCTAAAGTGACGCTCAGAGAACCTTCTAAAGTGACGCTCAGAGAACATTCTAAAGTGACTCTCAGAGAACATTCTAAAGTGACTCTCAGAGAACATTCTAAAGTGACTCTCAGAGAACATTCTAAAGTGACACTCTGAGAACATTCTAAAGTGACTCTCAGAGAACATTCTAAAGTGACGCTCAGAGAACATTCTAAAGTAACGCTCAGAGAACATTCTAAAGTGACGCTCAGAGAACATTCTAAAGTGACTCTCAGAGAACATTCTAAAGTGACTCTCAGAGAACATTCTAAAGTGACTCTCAGAGAACATTCTAAAGTGACTCTCTGAGAACATTCAAAAGTGACGCTCAGAGAACATTCTAAAGTGACGCTCAGAGAACATTCTAAAGTGATGCTCAGAGAACCTTCTAAAGTGACGCTCAGAGAACATTCTAAAGTAACACTCAGAGAACATTCTAAAGTGACGCTCAGAGAACATTCTAAAGTGACGCTCAGAGAACATTCTAAAGTAACGCTCAGAGAACATTCTAAAGTGACACTCAGAGAACATTCTAAAGTGACGCTCAGAGAACATTCTAAAGTAACGCTCAGAGAACATTCTAAAGTGACGCTCAGAGAACATTCTAAAGTGACTCTCAGAGAACATTCTAAAGCGACACTCAGAGAACATTCTAAAGTGACTCTCAGAGAACATTCTAAAGTGACACTCAGAGAACATTCTAAAGTGACGCTCAGAGAACATTCTAAAGTGACACTCAGAGAACATTCTAAAGTGACACTCAGAGAACATTCTAAAGTGACGCTCAGAGAACATTCTAAAGTGAAACTCAGAGAACATTCTAAAGTGACGCTCAGAGAACATTCTAAAGTGACTCTCAGAGAACATTCTAAAGTGACGCTCAGAGAACATTCTAAAGTAACGCTCAGAGAACATTCTAAAGTGACGCTCAGAGAACATTCTAAAGTGACACTCAGAGAACATTCTAAAGTGACGCTCAGAGAACATTCTAAAGTGACGCTCAGAGAACATTCTAAAGTGACGCTCAGAGAACATTCTAAAGTAACGCTCAGAGAACATTCTAAAGTAACTCTCAGAGAACATTCTAAAGTGACACTCAGAGAACATTATAAAGTGACTCTCTGAGAACATTCTAAAGTGACGCTCAGAGAACATTCTAAAGTGACGCTCAGAGAACATTCTAAAGTGACGCTCAGAGAACATTCTAAAGTGACTCTCAGAGAACATTCTAAAGTAACGCTCAGAGAACATTCTAAAGTGACGCTCAGAGAACATTCAAAAGTGACGCTCAGAGAACATTCTAAAGTGACTCTCAGAGAACATTCTAAAGTGACTCTCTGAGAACATTCTAAAGTAACGCTCAGAGAACATTCTAAAGTGACTCTCTGAGAACATTCTAAAGTGACGCTCAGAGAACATTCTAAAGTGACGCTCAGAGAACATTCTAAAGTGACGCTCAGAGAACATTCTAAAGTGACGCTCAGAGAACATTCTAAAGTGACACTCAGAGAACATTCTAAAGTGACGCTCAGAGAACATTCTAAAGTGACGCTCAGAGAACATTCTAAAGTAACGCTCAGAGAACATTCTAAAGTGACTCTCTGAGAACATTCTAAAGTAACGCTCAGAGAACATTCTAAAGTGACGCTCAGAGAACATTCTAAAGTGACGCTCAGAGAACATTCTAAAGTAACGCTCAGAGAACATTCTAAAGTAACGCTCAGAGAACATTCTAAAGTGACGCTCAGAGAACATTCTAAAGTGACTCTCAGAGAACATTCTAAAGTGACACTCAGAGAACATTCTAAAGTGACGCTCAGAGAACATTCTAAAGTGACTCTCAGAGAACATTCTAAAGTGACACTCAGAGAACATTCTAAAGTGACGCTCAGAGAACATTCTAAAGTGACTCTCAGAGAACATTCTAAAGTGACGCTCAGAGAACATTCTAAAGTAACGCTCAGAGAACATTCTAAAGTAACTCTCAGAGAACATTCTAAAGTGACGCTCAGAGAACATTCTAAAGTGACTCTCAGAGAACATTCTAAAGTGACTCTCTGAGAACATTCTAAAGTGACTCTCAGAGAACATTCTAAAGTGACTCTCAGAGAACATTCTAAAGTGACGCTCAGAGAACATTCTAAAGTAACGCTCAGAGAACATTCTAAAGTAACGCTCAGAGAACATTCTAAAGTGACGCTCAGAGAACATTCTAAAGTGACTCTCAGAGAACATTCTAAAGTGACGCTCAGAGAACATTCTAAAGTAACGCTCAGAGAACATTCTAAAGTAACGCTCAGAGAACATTCTAAAGTGACGCTCAGAGAACATTCTAAAGTAACGCTCAGAGAACATTCTAAAGTGACGCTCAGAGAACATTCTAAAGTAACGCTCAGAGAACATTCTAAAGTGACGCTCAGAGAACATTCTAAAGTGACGCTCAGAGAACATTCTAAAGTAACGCTCAGAGAACATTCTAAAGTAACGCTCAGAGAACATTCTAAAGTGACGCTCAGAGAACATTCTAAAGTGACTCTCAGAGAACATTCTAAAGTGACGCTCAGAGAACATTCTAAAGTAACGCTCAGAGAACATTCTAAAGTAACGCTCAGAGAACATTCTAAAGTGACGCTCAGAGAACATTCTAAAGTAACGCTCAGAGAACATTCTAAAGTGACTCTCTGAGAACATTCTAAAGTAACGCTCAGAGAACATTCTAAAGTGACGCTCAGAGAACATTCTAAAGTGACGCTCAGAGAACATTCTAAAGTAACGCTCAGAGAACATTCTAAAGTAACGCTCAGAGAACATTCTAAAGTGACGCTCAGAGAACATTCTAAAGTGACTCTCAGAGAACATTCTAAAGTGACACTCAGAGAACATTCTAAAGTGACGCTCAGAGAACATTCTAAAGTGACTCTCAGAGAACATTCTAAAGTGACACTCAGAGAACATTCTAAAGTGACGCTCAGAGAACATTCTAAAGTGACTCTCAGAGAACATTCTAAAGTGACGCTCAGAGAACATTCTAAAGTAACGCTCAGAGAACATTCTAAAGTAACTCTCAGAGAACATTCTAAAGTGACGCTCAGAGAACATTCTAAAGTGACTCTCAGAGAACATTCTAAAGTGACTCTCTGAGAACATTCTAAAGTGACTCTCTGAGAACATTCTAAAGTGACTCTCAGAGAACATTCTAAAGTGACGCTCAGAGAACATTCTAAAGTAACGCTCAGAGAACATTCTAAAGTAACGCTCAGAGAACATTCTAAAGTGACGCTCAGAGAACATTCTAAAGTGACTCTCAGAGAACATTCTAAAGTGACGCTCAGAGAACATTCTAAAGTAACGCTCAGAGAACATTCTAAAGTAACGCTCAGAGAACATTCTAAAGTGACTCTCAGAGAACATTCTAAAGTGACGCTCAGAGAACATTCTAAAGTAACGCTCAGAGAACATTCTAAAGTGACTCTCAGAGAACATTCTAAAGTGACTCTCAGAGAACATTCTAAAGTGACGCTCAGAGAACATTCTAAAGTGACGCTCAGAGAACATTCAAAAGTGACTCTCAGAGAACATTCTAAAGTGACGCTCAGAGAACATTCTAAAGTGACGCTCAGAGAACATTCTAAAGTGACGCTCAGAGAACATTCTAAAGTGACGCTCAGAGAACATTCAAAAGTGACTCTCAGAGAACATTCTAAAGTGACGCTCAGAGAACATTCTAAAGTGACGCTCAGAGAACATTCTAAAGTGACGCTCAGAGAACATTCTAAAGTGACACTCAGAGAACATTCTAAAGTGACGCTCAGAGAACATTCTAAAGTGACGCTCAGAGAACATTCTAAAGTGACACTCAGAGAACATTCTAAAGTGACGCTCAGAGAACATTCTAAAGTGACTCTCTGAGAACATTCTAAAGTGACTCTCTGAGAACATTCTAAAGTGACTCTCAGAGAACATTCTAAAGTGACTCTCTGAGAACATTCTAAAGTAACGCTCAGAGAACATTCTAAAGTGACACTCAGAGAACATTCTAAAGTGACGCTCAGAGAACATTCTAAAGTGACTCTCTGAGAACATTCTAAAGTAACGCTCAGAGAACATTCTAAAGTGACGCTCAGAGAACATTCTAAAGTGACGCTCAGAGAACATTCTAAAGTGACTCTCAGAGAACATTCTAAAGTGACGCTCAGAGAACATTCTAAAGTGACTCTCAGAGAACATTCTAAAGTGACGCTCAGAGAACATTCTAAAGTGACTCTCAGAGAACATTCTAAAGTGACGCTCAGAGAACATTCTAAAGTGACGCTCAGAGAACATTCTAAAGTGACGCTCAGAGAACATTCTAAAGTGACTCTCAGAGAACATTCTAAAGTGACTCTCTGAGAACATTCTAAAGTAACGCTCAGAGAACATTCTAAAGTGACACTCAGAGAACATTCTAAAGTGACGCTCAGAGAACATTCTAAAGTGACTCTCTGAGAACATTCTAAAGTAACGCTCAGAGAACATTCTAAAGTGACACTCAGAGAACATTCTAAAGTGACGCTCAGAGAACATTCTAAAGTGACTCTCTGAGAACATTCTAAAGTAACGCTCAGAGAACATTCTAAAGTGACGCTCAGAGAACATTCTAAAGTGACGCTCAGAGAACATTCTAAAGTGACTCTCAGAGAACATTCTAAAGTAACGCTCAGAGAACATTCTAAAGTGACACTCAGAGAACATTCTAAAGTGACTCTCAGAGAACATTCTAAAGTGACTCTCTGAGAACATTCTAAAGTGACGCTCAGAGAACATTCTAAAGTGACGCTCAGAGAACATTCTAAAGTGACGCTCAGAGAACATTCTAAAGTGACGCTCAGAGAACATTCTAAAGTGACTCTCAGAGAACATTCTAAAGTGACACTCTGAGAACATTCTAAAGTGACTCTCAGAGAACATTCTAAAGTGACGCTCAGAGAACATTCTAAAGTGACTCTCAGAGAACATTCTAAAGTGACTCTCTGAGAACATTCTAAAGTGACTCTCTGAGAACATTCTAAAGTGACTCTCAGAGAACATTCTAAAGTGACTCTCTGAGAACATTCTAAAGTAACTCTCTGAGAACATTCTAAAGTGACGCTCAGAGAACATTCTAAAGTGACGCTCAGAGAACATTCTAAAGTGACGCTCAGAGAACATTCTAAAGTGACGCTCAGAGAACATTCTAAAGTAACGCTCAGAGAACATTCTAAAGTGACGCTCAGAGAACATTCTAAAGTGACACTCAGAGAACATTCTAAAGTGACTCTCAGAGAACATTCTAAAGTGACTCTCTGAGAACATTCTAAAGTGACTCTCAGAGAACATTCTAAAGTAACGCTCAGAGAACATTCTAAAGTGACGCTCAGAGAACATTCTAAAGTGACGCTCAGAGAACATTCTAAAGTGACGCTCAGAGAACATTCTAAAGTAACGCTCAGAGAACATTCTAAAGTGACGCTCAGAGAACATTCTAAAGTGACACTCAGAGAACATTCTAAAGTGACTCTCAGAGAACATTCTAAAGTGACTCTCTGAGAACATTCTAAAGTGACTCTCAGAGAACATTCTAAAGTAACGCTCAGAGAACATTCTAAAGTGACTCTCAGAGAACATTCTAAAGTGACTCTCTGAGAACATTCTAAAGTGACGCTCAGAGAACATTCTAAAGTGACTCTCTGAGAACATTCTAAAGTGACGCTCAGAGAACATTCTAAAGTGACGCTCAGAGAACATTCTAAAGTGACGCTCAGAGAACATTCTAAAGTAACGCTCAGAGAACATTCTAAAGTGACGCTCAGAGAACATTCTAAAGTGACTCTCTGAGAACATTCTAAAGTGACTCTCAGAGAACATTCTAAAGTGACGCTCAGAGAACATTCTAAAGTGACTCTCTGAGAACATTCTAAAGTGACTCTCAGAGAACATTCTAAAGTAACGCTCAGAGAACATTCTAAAGTGACGCTCAGAGAACATTCTAAAGTGACTCTCTGAGAACATTCTAAAGTGACTCTCAGAGAACATTCTAAAGTGACTCTCAGAGAACATTCTAAAGTGACTCTCTGAGAACATTCTAAAGTGACTCTCAGAGAACATTCTAAAGTGACTCTCAGAGAACATTCTAAAGTGACGCTCAGAGAACATTCTAAAGTAACGCTCAGAGAACATTCTAAAGTAACGCTCCCATAATGTTACAGATTGATCAAATGGAATGTTCATGTAATGTTTGATCTGGAATGTTTTGAAGCATTGCTCAGAGGTGTTTTGATAAGTGTGTGTCTGATGAGAGTCAGAGAGAATGCTAAAGGCGTCTCACGTTAGTCGTGCGGTTTCCGGTTGAGATCAACACTCTGTCTCAGAGCCGCTCGAACACAAGCACGCCACTTGCCTTGTAAACACAAGCGTTGTGAGAGTCTTGCCCTGGGAAAGTGCTGAACAAGATCGACAAGATCAACATCAGAGAGAGAAAGAGTGCTGGTTTTATTGCTCATACTTAATGGAGGTCTGAGTAACTCATGATGTTACACATCACTGGCATCTCAAGAGTTTCTGTGTGTCATCGAGAGAGATCTGAGCTGTTAAAGAGATGGTGTGATTGTGTATCTGACGTTCACACAACGAAGGCCTTCAATTCGCACCAGGGTCTTAAAACAGTTTAAAGTCTGTCTCCCCTCCAGGGCTAATATGCGTGCGTTTGCATATTAAATGAGTAATTCTGTCTGTTAGTGACCTGTTAACTTCATCTGTTCCTCATTATTATTCCATTATCACCCTTGAAAACGCATTTCAGGGAGTTCCTGCGGAAAACAAATGCTTCTCGGAAACCAACAGCACGAGTCTGAATCATTCAGACTAATGAGTGTCGTTTATGTGTTTGATTTCTGCTGCTTCTTCATCATCTCCATCTTCATCACCTCGCCTTCACATGGAGGAGGATTTACGGATGTTCCGGTGTAAAAACCTCTGCAAAATACACAAATAAAGCAATGAAACAACAGACTAAAGAAACATTAACATTCTTAAAACCACATTCTCAGTGTTCTCAGGGAATGTATCGTTCTTAAACATTATGGAAACGTTACTCTTGAACGTTCCCTGAACATTCCGAAACAAGTCGCAACATTTCAACACTTTTCCAACTAAAATGTTTCAGAAAAAAAGGTTTTATTAAAGACCTGATTATTCTGAAGGAACAATAATAGAATGTTCTTATAACATTCTTAACATTTGATATGCGTTCTCATAATGTTCTTACAACAACACTCCAAAATTACAAGTAAACGTTCAAAGAATGTTATATCGTGAGTAAAGATAAGGTTAGGAGAATGACATTTTAACGTTTTAACTCAATTTTGACTTTTACACCTGAGAAAACATGCTACACTATATATATATTTATATACTAAAGTACTGTCAGCTGGTCCAAAAAGGGTGTATTTGATGAAAATACCATGGTACTGTTTGATTACCATATTCAAAAAAGGTACTTTAGTGCATATTACTATATATATATATATATATATATGTGTGTGATATATTTAATGCAAAGCATTGCCCTTTGATATAAACCCTCGCAGGCTATATATGCTTAACATCAGTTGCATGGTGAATGATATTGGTTATATTGTAGTGTGTGTGTGCAAGCGAAAGTTTTCGTCTAAGAAACGACAGAAACTCGAGTATCGGAATACACACTCAGTATAAGCCGCGGTTCCTGTCGGTTTCCCGCGTGAATGAGTTCATAATATCTTCTGTTATCACCTCATGATGAAATGCAAAGAGCTCATGATCGATTGATGATGGATTCCCATTCTCAGCGGATGCGCGCGCAGGTGTGAAGCACCATCAGCATGAAAATAACACACCTTACACACACACTCGAGCACCTCGTGTGTACCTGTGAACTCATTTCGGAAACGCTAATACACACACAGACCATTTGCTGTGTATATTGTGATGTTTAGTTCTGTCTCACATGTCTGTTAACGGAGCATAATGAGACTATAACACACACACACACACACACACATGCGTGAGAAACTGCGGAAGCATTCGATGCATATTACATATATATATATATATATATATATATTAAAAACAGAAAATGCATTATATATAAATTGTAAAAAATCAGAATGCATCATTAAAAATTATATAAACAGTCATAGAATGCATTATATAAAAATATATTAAATATAATGGAATGCATTAAAGATATATTTTTATAATATATAATAATGAAATAAAACAAAACAGTATTATCAAAATGTATTCTCGTTTCAAATAAATAAAATGTACTATATAAATGTCATCCCTAACTGTAGGGATGTATTTAATGATAGCAGTTTGAAAGATTCATTTATTCCAGACTTTCCAGACACAGAAAACAGAAGGCTCTTTAAGACAAAGCCTGTGCTGTCTCTCTTCATCTCTAATCTCAGAGTCTCTGCTGGAGTTTATTGCGCGCGTCTTTCTCATGTAGAACATCCCGCGCGCGCTCTATAGTCGTGTTTAACATGTGCATGGCGGGAAGGCCGCGGGGATCCGAGCGGCTTCCGGAGCGCCTGATATATTCCCACACTTTATTATTTTGTGATTTTATTATTCCATTATTCGCCATCATTTAGAGCCTTTCAAATCCTGGCGAGGGGGAAATGACCCCATAGCCACACACAGCGCGGGAAGCCTTTAATAAAACCATCGTGATTTACAATACAAATTATCATCATCATTAGTAGCATTATTAGAGTTATTATGGCTGTCCTTTGAATCCTTGGAAGGAAAAATGTTATTAACACGTCATTCGTGGAAGTTTTTTCCTGAAACGTTTGCTACTTGTTTCAGAGAACATTAAAATGTAACGTTCCCATGTTTGAAGAATGATACAATGGAATGTTCAACATTCACATCACCAGCTAACACAAATATATCCTAAAACCGTTATTTCTGAATGTTCTCTGAACCTTCAACACCTCCAGATTTTTAAATGTTCTAAAAACGGTTATATGAACATTCCATTCTTCAAACATGATGGAGACGTTACTCTTGAGTGTTCTCTGAACGTTACTCTTGAATGTTCTCTGAGTGTTACTCTTGAGTGTTCTCTGAGCGTTACTTTAGAATGTTCTCTGAGCGTTACTCTTGAGTGTTCTCTGAACGTTACTCTTGAATGTTCTCTGAGCGTTACTCTTGAATGTTCTCTGAGCGTTACTCTTGAATGTTCTCTGAACGTTACTCTTGAGTGTTCTCTGAACGTTACTCTTGAATGTTCTCTGAGCGTTACTCTTGAATGTTCTCTGAGCGTTACTCTTGAATGTTCTCTGAGCGTTACTCTTGAATGTTCTCTGAACGTTACTCTTGAGTGTTCTCTGAACGTTACTCTTGAATGTTCTCTGAGCGTTACTCTTAAGTGTTCTCTAAGCGTCGCTCTTGAATGTTCTCTGAGCGTTACTCTTAAGTGTTCTCTGAGCGTCGCTCTTGAATGTTCTCTGAGCGTTACTCTTGAATGTTCTCTGAGC
Organism: Rhinogobio ventralis; assembly: GCA_039654625.1. NCBI lineage: Eukaryota > Metazoa > Chordata > Actinopteri > Cypriniformes > Gobionidae > Rhinogobio > Rhinogobio ventralis. The sequence continues at coordinate 37,977,672 of CM077199.1, forward strand.
GTTACTCTTGAGTGTTCTCTGAGCGTTACTCTTGAGTGTTCTCTGAGCGTTACTCTTGAGTGTTCTCTGAGCGTTACTCTTGAACGTTCTCTGAGCGTTACTCTTGAATGTTCTCTGAGCGTTACTCTTGAATGTTCTCTGAGCGTTACTCTTGAATGTTCTCTGAGCGTTACTCTTGAGTGTTCTCTGAGCGTTACTCTTGAGTGTTCTCTGAGCGTTACTCTTGAGTGTTCTCTGAGCGTTACTCTTGAACGTTCTCTGAGCGTTACTCTTGAATGTTCTCTGAGCGTTACTCTTGAATGTTCTCTGAGCGTTACTCTTGAATGTTCTCTGAACGTTACTCTTGAGTGTTCTCTGAATGTTACTCTTGAGTGTTCTCTGAATGTTACTCTTGAATGTTCTCTGAACATTCTGAAACAATTAGTGACATTTAAAAAAACGTTAGACAAACAAAATCGTTTCAGAAAAACGTTCCAATAATGATGTATGGTGAAAGAATGTTTGTTCATAACGTTCCCCATTGGCTGGAGATTAATTTCTCTCTGATTGATGTCATCCTGCATTAATCTGTTAATCAGAAAAGGAAACCATTATATATGAAAAGGAAGTGAAGTGACATTGATCTTCTGAGGTTGATGGTGCTCTCAACTGTGTATTAATGTAAGTGCTTGTGTTTTGACTTCAAGCCCCGAGGATGAAACTGAGTTTAGTCTCATCACACACTTTTACTCACCAAGTGTTTTTATCCCCAGAAGAACTAGAATTGCGTTTGGTTCCTTGGTGGACATTCATTGTTCTCCTGAAAGAAAGGAAGTCTTGGGAAATAAAGGACTCCCACTCAGCCTTTGATTGAAGCAGGGGGCTGATGGAGGGTCAAGCACATTCAAATGAGAAACCAGAGGACAAGTGGACAAATACTGTGAAAATAAAGCTTCTTTAAGTTTAGCAGTGTTTGCTTCTTGAGTTTGAGAGTCTGTATGGTTCTTTGGAGGCTGTAAAGTGTTTAAATCTCCAGGTTATTCAGAATAATGTTTTAAGCACCAGTTCTTTGTGGAACTCAAAAGTTTGACAGCGATATCAGACCCATTTTGCAATTAAATAAACATAAATTCTCGGACAAATACAAAAAGCATTGGTCTTTTTAAGCTATTTTCTTTTCATTAGCCTATCGCTTATGATGCAATGGGACATTTTTCGAAAACATATTTAACAATAAAAAGCGAAACTGAGCGAGTGGAAAATATGCCAGACAGAGAATAGAATAAAAGCGCGTTTGGAAAGTCTATGTGTATTAAAGGTTGATATTCGCAGGTGAAGTTTGGGAGCATCTGAGGCCCCGCCCCTCTGAGCACCGGATAAAACCGGGAGTCGCTCGCGCTAACGGCGCACACACTCACTCACACACACACAGCTCGCGCGCTGACGCGACACCGTGAGAAACACCCGAGCTCAGTCTGAGGAGGACGCGTATTAACCGACCTTTATTATTGCATTAGCTCTCTTATATACTCTGAGAGCATTGGCTTGTGTTGTTGGAGAAGAGGACGCGGAGTTCGGTCAATCCCTCGGGATGGAGGCGCCGCGACTGCTGTGGATTCTGCTCTGCGCGTGCATCTCCTCGGCGCAGGGCTCGAGACTCAAGACACCCGCCTTACCCATCCAGCCCGAGCGGGAGCCCATCATATCCAAAGGCCTGTCCGGTAAGAGAGACATTTAATCTCCAAACAACACCACACACACTTAAACACAAAGGTGTTTGCGCAACCAGTCCAGAGCATTCAGTGATATAAAGAACACAAGTTCTTCATGGATCCACCAGTTGCATCCAACCTTTACTTTTAAGAGTGTAGATCTGAAGAATCATTATTGGCTGTAAAGGCTTCTTGACTTTTTGGTATTTCATTGCCACTCTTCAGATCTTAAACCAGAAACTTTCATTGATGGAAATGTTCTAAAGTTAAAATGCGAACGTTCCATTTTAAGAGTAAATATAAAGATTTCTGGTAACACTTTAGAATACAGATCCATCATTAATGAGTAACTACACAGGAACAAGTGAGTAATGCCGTATTAACACTATAGTAACTACTATTAACAAACAATAAACTCTGATTAATGAATTAGTCAGTAATAATGCTCAGTTGAATGTGGTAGTTCACTATTAGCTAATCAATAACTACTATTTTTTCTCCCAGAACTACTATATACAGATTCATAATTAACATGAATAATGCATAATGTATAATTTATTCTAAAGCGAAGGTAATGGTAACCCACTAGTAATGACTCAAGTGTTACTACATCCTTCAGAAGGAATTACTCATGATTTGGATCAGTATTCTGAAGTGAAAAACATAACTCTGTAGTAATGACTGAAATCATTGTAAGCTTTTGAGTTTGTTTGTAAAGTTATGGATAGTAACACTTGAGTAATTACTAGTGGGTTACCATGATCTTCACTTTAGAATACTGATCCAAATAACTAGTAATTCCTATAGAAGTGTGTAGTAACACTTGAGTTACTACTATCCAAAACCTTACAAAAAATCAAAAGCTTACAATGATTTCAGTCATTACTACAGAGTTATGTTTTTCACTTCAGAATACTTCTGAACCTTTAGAAGGATGTAGTAACACGAGTTGTTACTACTGGGTTACTATGACCTTCACTTTAGAATTAATTATACATTATGCATTATTCACGTTAATTATGAATCTGTATATAGTAGTTCTGGGAGTTAAGAAAAAAATAGTAGTTACTGATTAGCTAATAGTGAACTACCACATTCAACTAAGCGCTATTACTTACTAATTCATACTTACTCACTTGTTCCTGTGTAGTTACTCATTAATGACGGATCTGTATTCTGAAGAGTCATTATTGGCTGTAAAGCCTATTTGACTATTTCATGTTGCGACTCTTCAGATCTTCAGACCATTTAAGAAACTTTCATTAATGGAAATGTTCTAAAGTTAGTTAAAAACGTTTGTTATGCGAACGTTCCATTTTGCAAACATTCTTGAAATGTTTCGGAGAACATTCAAAAGTAACAACTGAAACATTTGAGGAGTATTTAATAACTTGACTTGATATGAGCCCAAAGCCTCCACAAATAACGGTACCCTCGACAGAAAGCCGTGGATGCATCTGGCCTAACCCAGAACACTGATCTGAAGGACTTTAATAATCTCCAAAGAGCCACATAAACACTCCGACTCTCCATTTATCTCTGTATGGCCAATGTGACGGTTTACGTGTGTGCCTTTGAGAGTGTTTAGCCTTACAATAAATTGTTTAATAGTCTGGCTCTGTAAAGGGAGGCTGTAAACGGACCTCATTCCAGATGCATTAAACACCAAATTTACTCAAATCTCTCATTCTCTCTTCAAAACAAAGCCGAGGAGATGTTTTGGTTACCAGCGCTGATTTGGTCGGGAAGGAAAGAAATCGTATTCACTGCTCGTTTTAGCTGGTGTTCTTGAAGGTTTGGCTCGGAAATGGCTGTTTGAATCTGATTTGTGCACATTCCCGATGCTCTCCCACACACACAGACGGTCTCACGCTGCTCTTGTTTATTGTCTCAATCAGGTTGCTCCTTCGGTGGCCGCTTTTATTCCCTGGAAGACACGTGGCATCCAGACCTCGGCGAGCCCTTCGGCGTGATGCACTGCGTCATGTGTCACTGCGAGCCGGTAAGCGTCACACACACTGCGTTTCGATGCGTGATCGAGGAAGACTATTGACTTCTGTAGAGCTGCTTTACAGCTAACGTTCTCTCAAGGTTCTCTCAACGTAATGAACAAACGTTCTTTTAGTAACATTAATAGAACGCTCGTTCGGAGTTATATGAACTCTAATAATGCCCTCCAAACATTAGCATAAAAACATTATTAATACATCGTTCATAGAACGTTTTTATCTGAAACATTTTAGTTGGACATCCATGTAACGTTTTTAAATGTTGCTACTTGTTTTAGAACTTTCAGAGAACATTCAAAAATAATGTTTTCATAACATTATCAAAATGTTTGTTTTGTTACGGTTGAAACCGAACTGTTGTTTTCCAGTCTGTATTGTCCGAAGTGCTCTATATAAACACGTTTCCTTCTCTCTCTCCGAGCAGCAGAGGAGTCGGCGAGGGAAGGTGTTTGGGAAGGTGAGCTGCCGGAATATGAAGCAGGACTGTCCCGAGCCGACCTGCGACAATCCGGTCCTGCTTCCAGGACACTGCTGCAAAACATGTCCAAAAGGTAAAATAAGGAGTGTGTGTTTTTCTATGGATGGTGAACAAATGGAAAAAACTGCACTGGTGTGAAAAGAAATGATGGAAAGTTTGAATGATCGATGGGCCTCGCGCTCATGTTTATGGATGCTGCTCTTGAACATTGACTCTATTGTACATTCCTGACATCATGCACTTTGGTTTCCATGGTTACAGGCGACTCCGGGAGGAAGGAGGCGGAGTCTTTGTTTGAGTTCTTCCAGGAGAAAGACGACGACCTGCACAAGTCGTACAACGACAGATCTTACGTCAGCTCTGAAGAGAACAGCCACCGAGACAGCGCGACTGGTGAGACTCCACACACACACATGCTTCACACACCTTCACACACTCCAGTCATGTTCAGTCGCATCACATTGGTTTGTTCTCTGCAGATTTTGTGGCGCTGCTGACGGGCGTGACGGACTCGTGGCTGCCGAGCTCCAGTGGCGTCGCACGGGCGAGATTCTCTCTGACCCGCACCAGCCTGACCTTCTCCATCACCTTCCAGAGGTAAAGCACACACCACAGCAGATGATGTTGCCTCTCTCGTCCTCCGTCACTCACTGTATGCTTCTGTTTGTGTCTCAGGATGAACAGGCCGAGCAGCATCACCTTCCTGGACTCCGAGGGAAACACTGCGTTTGAGTTCAGGGTCCCGCGGGCCGATACAGACATGGTGAGCAAATACTTCACTAAAACTACTCTCATTGGGGGTCTGAGGTGATGTGTAACCGCGTGTTAAAGTAACGCTCAGAGAACATTCTAAAGTAACCGTGTGTTTGGCGTGCAGATCTGTGGAGTTTGGAAGAACCTCCCGAAGTCTCACATGCGGCAGCTGGAGGCGGAGCAGCTGCGTGTTTCCATGACAACCGCCGACAACAAGAAGGAGGAGATACGGGGCAAAATCATCAAACACAGAGCGCTGTTTGCAGGTGTGTGTCGGACTTTCGAATCGTTTCAGGGATCTTTCAGCCACAGCCTTCTTGATGTGTTTGGATGCTTACCTTCGCTTCCTTGCGGTTTCTCTGACAGAAACGTTCAGTGCGATCCTGACATCCGAAGAGGTGCATTCTGGGATGGGTGGAATCGCCATGTTGACGCTCAGTGACACAGAAAACAATCTGCATTTTATCCTGATTCAGCAGGGACTCGTTTCTCACGGGAGCTGTAAGTACACACATAGAGAAAATAAAATAAATACAATTAAATATAAAATAAAAAAATTCTTATTTTTTTTATTTCATTTTGTTCCAGCCTCTGCACAGGTGCCGGTAAAAGTTAAACTGCTGTACCGACAACATCTGCTGAGAGAAATACGAGCAAACATCTCTACAGACGTGAGTGGAAACACACACACACACACACACACACACATACATTCACTATCTAAATGAAAACATGCCATATCCTACTAATGCTTTTATATTCAGTTAATTAACACAAAATAAATACTTCAGCAGTGAACATTAAGCAAACGTGTGCATGTTTCCGGTGCGTGTGTGTTTCTGTAGGACTCTGACTTCGCTGAAGTCCTGGCCGATCTGAACAGTCGGGAGCTCTTCTGGTTGTCCCGCGGGCAGCTCCAGATCACCGTGGAAACGGAAGGTCAAAACCCCCGTCAGATCTCCGGATACATTTCTGGCAAGAGATCATGTGACAGTGAGTGCAGCCAATCATTAATACATAAACACAGTTTAAATGTATGAATGTTTCGCCAGTCGTATTATTACATTTTTGGGTCTTTAGTGACCCGGGTCGGTTTCTAACTGCTGCAATAGTGTAAAACTCTCCTGATATTTTAATAACAGTTACAAAAGACATACATAAAGCATACTTCATTACCTTTTTGATCTTTGAAGGGTAAAATTTGATCACTGTCCTCATCTGGCTCATACTCGCCATCTCAACCATATTCTCATATTGATCTCTGACAGCGTTTCAGCAGATCCACCATCAGTGACAGTAATATAGTCATGATGCTTGTGTGTTCTTCTGTTTTATGCCCAATGAGTGAAACCTCACGTCATTGTGTATCAGATATCGCCACCTTGAGGAATAAAGCTGAACTGCACTTATTGAGAAAATATACTTACACAATTACATTCCCCGGGTCGCTAGTGACCCAATACATGTTCTACAAACAAAATAATTAGAAAAGACATTTTTTCTTGTTATATTGTTTCTACTGAATAGATTGAGGGCTGATGTCGGACTTTTAGCGGTGAATGCTAAAAGTCGTTTAAGGGGTTAATCATGCAGGATCTGTAACTACATCAGTCTGACTGCTGCGGCTGTTACACTTCATCTTTGTGTCATGTGTAAATCATCTTGGGTATTTCTCAGATTTCCCGTCGCAGCGAGTTCGTAATTATGATTCTGATTGTGAAGAGGTCAGGAATGCGCAGCGATGCTGATCGAGGTCAAAGTTCAGATGCTGTAGGATCAGTTTCGTGGTCATTCCGTATGGTAGAGTGTGTGTGAGGCCTCTTATGTCCACACACACACACACATTCAAGGTCACGCTGTGCTGGCGCTCCTTCTGCTGTCTGACTCCAGCTGCACCATTAACAGCGTGACGTTATGTGTGAGGAATTCAGACCCAAACGATCCCGCTCGCGCTCTCTGTTTACTCCTACATCGCCAGTCGTCTCTATTTACCTGCTGCTTCACTCTCACGTCTCCCGGGATTACATCACTCTTTGACCTTTGACCCTGCGTGAGTTCATGTGGGATTGATTGTTTCTCTGGCCGCGAGTCTCTCTTCTCGCCGTTCGGTTTGGTTTTCCCTCGTTCTCTAGGATGATGAATCATAGGCTCACAAGGTTTCATGCACCAAAACAAACGTATTTGCTACTGTACCTTGGACATCGTTAAAATAGTCCATGTGACTCCAGTGGTTCAGCCTTAATGTTATGAAGCCACAAGAATACTTTAGTGGGCAAAAACAAACAAAAATAACGACTTTATTTAACAATCCCTTCTCGTCTGTGTCAGTCTCTGATGCTGTTGACGTTGTAAATACAGTGCAGCTCTTCAGGGTTCTACACCAGAACGCCGGCTCACCATTGGCCGACGCTGATCATGTGACGCATGCATGTGATATTGACACAGGAGCTGACCAATGTAAACTGCGTAGGAGACTGACACAGGCTAGAACGAAACTGTTGAATAAAGTCGTTACATAACATTAAGGTTGATCCACTGGAGTCACATGGACTATTTTAACGATGTCTACTTCCTTTCTGGACCTTGAAAGTGTTAATTACATTGCTGTCTATGGAGGGGTCAGAGAGCTCTCGGATTATTTCATCAGAAATATCTTAATTTGTGTTCTGAAGATGAACGAAGGTCTTACAGGTTTGGAACGACATGAGGGAGAGGAATTAATGACAGAATTTACATTTTTGGGTGAACTATCACTTTAAGAGTTTTTGCTTATTTCATGAAATGCTCCTCTTTCAGCTCTTCAAAGCGTGATGTCCAGCGGTTCCGCTCTAACTCCTGGGAAAACCGGCGGCGTCGGCTCGGCCGCCTTCACTCTCCATCCCAACGGCTCCCTCGACTACCAGGTAACACCTCCGTTCTGTTCCCTCATGTCTCTATCACTTTCGCCAGCTCAGTCGACTAACCGCCATGATGTTCTCGGACAGGTTCTGGTGGCGGGTCTGACCAGCGCGGTGGTCAGCGTGACGATCGAGATGAAGCCGCGGCGGCGCAGTAAACGCAGCGTGCTGTACGACATCACAGCCGACTTCACAGCGGCGGAGGAGGAGCGCGGCGGCGGACAGGCGGTGGGCAGCTGCAGCCGCGTGGAGGCCAGACACATTCACATGCTCCTGCAGAACGAGCTGTTCATCAACATCGCCACGGCCGAGCAGCTGGAGAGCGAGCTCCGCGGACAGATCCGCATGCTGCCGTACAACGGCCTGGACGCACGACGCAACGGTGAGACTCACTGAAGACGTGTGCTTCAGAAAAATGCAATTATTAAAATACTAATAATAATGTTTTCATCTGCAGAGCTCCCGGTTCCTCTGGCGGGTCAGTTTGTGTCTCCTCCGGTCCACACGGGCGCGGCAGGTCACGCCTGGGTCTCGGTGGACGAGCAGTGTCATCTGCATTACGAGATCGTGGTCAACGGCCTCAGCAAGAGTGAAGACGCCGCCATCAACGCTCACCTGCACGGATTGGCCGAGATCGGCGAGATGGATGACTCCTCCACCAATCACAAGAGACTTCTGACTGGCTTCTACGGTCAACAGGTAAACAAATCACTTCAGCATCAACATCCAGCTGTAATGTAAACTGCGTGATTACAGCACAACACAAACCTGTTTTCTTTGGCTGCTCCGTGCCAGGAACACAACTGAGCTGTTGTTTAGTGAAGTTCTCTAAAGGAATTGTTTATAAAACAAAGCTGGTGTTTGCTCAAATGAGTAATTCTGCTTTAACATAAAGATTGTCCATCTCATCTTGTCAATTATTTGTGTGTGCACACCAGCTTTAAGTGTCTCTGTGTGTGTCCTCTAGGCTCAGGGTGTGCTGAAAGATATTAGTGTTGAGTTATTGAGGCATTTGGACGAAGGCACGGCTTATATTCAGGTCAGCACCAAAATTAATCCAAGAGGAGAAATACGAGGACGGGTGAGTACACACACACACACACACACACACTCACGCACACAATCTCTCTCTCTCACACACACACACACACACAATTACAATCTCTCTCTCTCTCACACACACACACACACTCACTCACACACACAATCTCTCTCTCTCACACACACACACTCACTCAAACACACACACACACAATCTCTCTCTCTCACACACACACACTCACTCAAACACACACACACACACTCTCTCTCACACACACACACACACAATCTCACACACACACTCACTCTCTCTCTCACACACACACACATTAATTTAATTAATTTAATAAATATATATTTATATACGGTTAGGTTTTTGTATGTTTTCTTTTATCTGAAGTTATGTAAATGTTACGGTTTTAGTTAACTATACTAACCTTGGCTCAATCGATATGTTGGTTGTCCAGATTCACGTTCCCAACAGCTGTGAGTTCGGCTCTCGCGGTGAGGTGGTGGAGGAGGCTGAGTTCGACGACCTCGTGTTCGTCCGTGACCCGGCCGAGCTGCGGAAAGACCCGCACACGTGCTTCTTCGAGGGAGAGCATCATGCACACGGGTCGCAGTGGAGACCGCAGTACAACACCTGCTTCACCTGCACCTGCCAGGTAACACAAACACATGGGCGTGGCTTCTGTTTCCTCGCTACTGTATGTGACCGTAGCTCATTCTGCGTATGATCTGTGTTAATCCCTGCAGAAGAAGACAGTGATCTGTGATCCGGTGATCTGTCCTGCGCTCTCGTGTCCTCACACCATCCAGCCTGAAGACCAGTGCTGCCCGATCTGTGACGGTGAGTATGAGCCAACAGGGAACGCTATGTAATGTGTAATGTGTGCTATAAAGTTAACATTGTTTTTGATTTCTGTCAACAGAAAAGAAGGAGACCAAAGAGACGACCGCTGTAGAGAAAATTGAGGAAGATCCAGAAGGTGAGTTTACATTATGTTTAAAGCATAAAATTAAATACTGCAACTATTATTTTAAATGCACAACTGGTTGGAAGTGTGTAGTAAGATGTTAATTTCTTGTTTCAGGCTGTTATTTCGAAGGCGATCAGAAGATGCACGCACCTGGCACAACATGGCATCCGTTCGTCCCGCCGTTTGGGTACATCAAGTGTGCCGTGTGCACCTGCAAGGTGAGTTAACAAACATTACAACACACGACAGAGTTATCTTATTTATTTAAGATACCAAATGTGGTGACAGACATGAATATTAATAGCTAACCTCTTTGTCTTGTTCATCTCAGGGATCCACAGGAGAAGTGCACTGCGAGAAGGTCACATGTCCGCCTCTCACCTGCAGCCGGCCAATCAGACGCAACCCTTCAGACTGCTGTAAGGAGTGTCCTGCAGAAGACACGCCCCCTCTGGAGGACGACGAAATGATGCAGGCGGACGGAACGCGCCATTGCAAGTTCGGCAAAAACTACTACCAGAATAGTGAACACTGGCACCCGAGTGTCCCGCTGGTGGGCGAAATGAAGTGCATCACCTGCTGGTGTGATGTGAGTTTTCCTTTATTTCAAATATCAATATGGAAGATTGTTTCAGATTTGTCTACACAAATCAGATAAAGTCAGAATTCCAACAAAAAAGATGTAAACTCAGCAATTGTGAGTAAAAAGCAATAACCTCTCTTATTCCATGGTGGAATATTTAAGAGCATTTTGATTGTAAGCTAACAGCATAACTAACACTCGCTCCCTTTCTCTGGTCATTCCAGCACGGCGTCACGAAGTGCCAGAGGAAGCAGTGTCCGCTGTTGAGCTGCAGTAACCCCATTCGCAGAGAAGGAAAATGCTGTCCTGAATGCATAGGTACGTTCTGATCCGAAACGCTTTCATTAAGACATGAACTAAACCCTGCACAATTTACTCAGCACACTTTACCTCTTCGTTTACAGAGGACTTCATGGAAAAAGAAGAAATGGCAAAGATGGTGGAGAAAAAGAAAAGCTGGAGACACTGACACCTTCTCTTCTCAATGCTCACAGTCCTCCTGTTTTGAGATCAGGTCGTCTCAAACTTGCACAACGGGACGCCTGCGGACTGCAAAAACCAATCGACGCGCGGAACAGAGAGAGGTCCAGAACACAAAGAATGTATGAAGGAAGTTTGGGAGAAAAGTTATCAAGACAAAAACAGACAACAGAAGAGAGGGAGAACCAATCTCAGCTGCTGCAGTTGTTTGAGTTTCCCCATTGACTGATTTTCTCACAGGAAAGTTTGTTTTAATTTTGTTTGCATATTTGACTTGGTGCAAAACATCAGACATTTTACACATCATCATACCTGTAAATGCATACAATGTATGTAAAAACACACACAAACGCTTCTCAACAAAACATGCACATGCCGTCATTGCAATCTTTCATAATGCACATATGACACTCCAATCCCAGCCAATCAGCAGGACTGTTGTGATGCATCTGATTGGAGATTCGCCCAGTGGGAGGGGCTTGTCATGGGGGCGGGGTTTAGAATGCTCATCAACATAAACCCCGCCCGTTTCTGTTCTGTTGCACCTGATGTTGTAAGTCTGTTTGCTGGTATATAATATTTTATGGCTATTTTCTTTCAGTATTTTGATGGATATTATGAATATTGTTTGTATTGCATATTTATTAAGGATGAATAAACAAAGTTTTAAAATGTGTCATAACAGAGGCATGTTGTGGATTTTTCTGTCTGCACAAACACACTTTACCTGTTTGACATGATGTAAAAGCAACTGCCTCTTTCAAGACAAGACAAGGGGGTTTTACTGATGTATTTAATGTTGTAGAATTAGATCTTTAGATGTCATTTCATGCATTTAACCCACTGACTTCAGGACGATGGAACAGGGAGGGCTAAAATGCAAGTCATTTCTGGGATTTGGCCTACAGAAATACACCATTCCTCTATCCTCTAGAAGCACTTTTGGGGGTGTTGAAGCAAATAATTCCAGGAGGGAAGTCGTCACTGGTCAAACGTCTGCAATTTTGCTAAATTTTGATCTGGAGCACCACACGCAACAGCCTCATGGTTTTACTCATCATCCTTCTGTTCCCACTTTTGTTTCCCAACTTTCCCCTCTGATTAATACGCTGGTCATTGGCCCGTCTTTCCACAGCAAATGAATGTTTCTCATCGAGGAACCAGATTGGATCAGTTTTCTCAACCTCGCTCTGACTCGTTCCAGTTGTCTGATTTAATTTTTTGTGTCTTCTGTGTCAAGTGGAGTAAACTCAAGGGAACATGAGAGAAACTAACGCTTATTTTCCACCAGCCTTTAAATAAAACCAGCTAATCAATTTTTACAGAGTACTTTAGTATTTTCCATTTGCTGTTCCCGTCTGTTGTTCATCTTCCAAATAACACTAAAGCCATTGGGTTATTCAGTAGATAAACAACAGGCCAACAGACTTTAAATCAGTTAGTACTTCTGTACTTCAGTTTTATGCATCCTTACAAATCATGCATTTGAAATTTGGTAGGTGTGTAGCACTTCTATACCACTATTGAGCTACACAATTGTTTGAGTTTCTCCTATAAGACACTTTGGGAAACAGAGACTTGTTTTGGTCAGGAGTGTTTGGGAAGCGCCCTCTTGTGTCCACACGAATAACTGCAGTCATTACAAACACAGAAAGAGAGATTGCTTAATGACATTTCTGGATGTGCACAGCAAAAATATACTTTCCTGTAGCTCAAACAGTAGAGCGTTTGAGCAACACCAAGGTCATGGGTTTGATTCCCTGAGAAAGCAAGAACTGACAAAATGTGTACCTTGAATCCAATGTAAGTCGATTTGGATAAAAGTGTCTGCCAAATCTAAAAATATACCTTTATTGTGTATTGAATTTTTTTTTTTTTTAAAGCACACACTCTCCTAACATTTCACATACACTATATTGCCAAAAGTTTTGTGACGCCTGCCTTGACATGCACATGAACTTTAATGCCATCCCATTCTTAATCCGTAGGGTTTAATATGGAGTTGGTCCACCCTTTGCAGCTCTAACAGCTTCAACTCTTCTGGGAAGGCTTTCCACAAGGTTTAGGAGTGTGTTTATGGGAATTTTTGACCATTCTTCTAGAAGCGCATTTGTGAGGTCAGGCACTGATGTTGGACGAGAAGGCCTGGCTCGCAGTCTCCGCTCTAATTCATCCCAAAGGTGTTCTATCGGGATGAGGTCAGGACTCTGTGCAGGCCAGTCAAGTTCCTCCACACCAAACTCGCTCATCCATGTCTTTATGGACCGACGCTTTGTGCACTGGAGCGCAGTCATGTTGGGACAGGAAGGGGCCGTCCCCAAACTGTTCCCACAAAGTTGGGAGCATGAAATTGTCCAAAATGTCTTGGTATGCTGAAGCATTAAGAGTTCCTTTCACTGGAACTAAGGGGCCAAGCCCAACCCCTGAAAAACAACCCCACCCCATAATCCCCCCTCCACCAAACTTTACACTTGGCACAATGCAGTCAGGCAAGTCCCGTTCCCCTGGCAACCACCAAACCCAGACTCGTCCATGGGATTGGCAGACAGAGAAGCGTGATTGGTCACTCCAGAGAACACGTCTCACTGCTCTAGAGTCCAGTGGCGGCGTGCTTTACCCCACTGCATCCCACGCTTTGCATTGCTCTTGGTGATGTAAGGCTTGGATGAGCTGCTCGGCCATGGAAACCCATTCCATGAAGCTCTCTACGCACTGTTCTTGAGCTCATCTGAAGGCCACAGAAGTTTGGAGGTCTGTAGCTATTGACTCTGCAGAAAGTTGGCGTCTCAGCATGCGCTGACCCCGCTCTGTGATTGGCCTAATACTTTGTGGCTGAGTTGCTGTTGTTCCCAATTGCGTCCACTTTGTTATAATCCCACTAACAGTAGAGCGTGGAATATTTAGTAGTAAGGAAATGTCAGGAATGGACTTATTGCACAGGTGGCAACCTATCACGGTACCACGCTTGAGTTCACTGAGCTCCTGAGAGCGACCCATTCTTTCACTAATGTTTGTAGAAGCGTCTGCATGCCTAGTGCTTGATTTATACACCTGTGACCATGAAGGGATTGAACACCTGAACTCAGGGATTTGGAGGGGCGGCCCAATACTTTTGGCAATATAGTGTAGTTTAACTTGTCCATTATTAGTTCTGGACAGCGGTTAGTGGACAGTTTGGGTGGCTTGAAGCGTTGAATCCTTTATAAATCGCCTGTTTTTAACCAATACTTTTGAACATCTTTGCATCAAAAAGCAGGAATATTATTAGGTAACAATCCTGTTCATCTCAATGCCCACTTAAAAAAAAAAGATATGGGAAACATTCCCCTGAAACAGCTGTGATTGCTTTTCTTTCTTTTTCACTTCTCATGAGTTTGCTTCCCTGGAAAACAGCTGATGTGTGTGTTTTTATAATAACATCATGAGCTAAATGAATACCCAAAGTAATAACAGTGACAATGCAGCATTCTTCCAAGATTACTGTAGAAGAAACTCGGAAATGTTTCTGGTTCTGTTTTCACACAAGCAGGCCATTCTTTGAAATAATAAAATCAATAAATAAGCCACACTTGCATAATCACTATGACTCATAACTAACTTACACTTGTGCTTTACATTCAAGTAATTCAGATAATGCCGTCTAGTTTTCCACTAGATCAGGGTTTCCCAAACTGGGGTTCGCAAGTTGATTGGGAAAAACCCAATAATTAATTGGTAATACTTTACAGTTTCGCTGAGACACGAGGATCTCTACCTTCACTCCCACAGACTGTTGACCATCCAAACAACTTCCACCTTCTGCTAAAATCAGTATATAAATAACAGTCTGAGTTTACCTGTCAATAAACAGTGATTTGTTAAAACAGTCCGCACTCTGGACAGAGCGATAAAAGTGTGTTTTCTCCATGAAATGTTTATGCACTTGATGTGTCAGCAAATTCTCAAACTCATTTGTGCTTTAACAATTTCATTCCATGTGGATTTCTATTCATGGAAAAGGACAGATTTGAATCTTCTGGCACCATCTGAGCTGGAAGCATGAAAATCATCTCATTTAATTTATATTGTGAAAACTTATTTAGTAGGTAGCAAAAGTTAAACTTCTCAGTTTCATGTGAAGTGATGTTTAATCTACTTACATATAGCCAATCATAATAGCAAAAAAGAAACGTTTTGAAGAATTGTTGTCATGATTGATCACTGCTCTCATTTCTGAGTACTCGAGTACTCAGGTACTCGTGTTCATCCGCAGTGGGCGGAGTTTCTCTCATATTTAGCAGAACACAAACTTCTTTCACATATAAAAACTCACAAACGACCGCACGTTTGTGGCGCGTGCTGAGAGTGTGTGGAGCCAATTCTATTCAAGTGTGTGTGAGAGGAGAGATCATGGCTGTGGATGGTACAGACCAGAATAATTTGGTAGGTGTTTCTTCTGTTTTTCTGTGTTAGCCCCTGCTGGTAGATGTTGTAACTACACCATCTGACTGGTGGTTTGGGTGTGAACTGAGCCATAATTATGAGATGAAAGGTCTACATCATGACATACTAAATTGAGTAATAATAATTCTGTTATACTAAGTTGACTTAAAAAAAATCTGACTTAAGTAAAAAAAAATTAAAATGATGACATACTAAGTCGCATTGAAAATTCAGGGTTGATGATGTCAAAATTATGAGATGAAAATGTAAAATTATGACACAAAGTCATAATTATGTCATACTAAAATGAAATGATGTGATAAATAGCATTGCAGCAGTTTAATGTATTTAATAATATTAACTGAATGCGTATGAAAGATTAATCCACAATAAAACAAAATAAATATCAGAACTTACTTTATCTGCTGACAGACTCTTCTGTATGGAAGGCCATTTCTGCCACATAAAATCACGATTTGGTAAATCAAAGTTATGACTTAAAAATGATGTCATAATTACTAGTATGACATACTAGTAAGTCACATTTATTACATGAAAATTTGAAATGATGACGTCAAAATTATGAGACGAAAAGTTAAAATTATGAGATGAAAGGTCTAAATCAAGACAAACTAAGTTGAAATTATGACAAGCTAAGTTGACTTAGAAAAATCATAAAGTCAAAATTATGACAAGTCAAAATATACAATTCGGAATGATGACACACTAAGCCATAATTATGAGATGAAAAGTTAAAATAATGACTTATAAAGTCATAATTATGACATACTAAGTTGACTTAAAACAAATCATAATTATTACTTAAAATTATGACACTAGTAAGTCATTTATTACATGAAAATTTGAAATGATGACACACTAAGCCATAATTATGAGATGAAAGGTCTAAATCAAGACATACTAAGTTGAAATTATGACAATAATGACATTAAAAAGTCATGACATAAAAAGAAAGAAATTCTGACATACTAAGTTGACTTAAAAAAAATCATAATTATGACATAAAAAAGTTGAAATTATTACATACTAAGTCACATTTATTACACGAAAATTCCAAATGATGACTGATAAAGTCAGAATTATGACATAACTGTCTTATTCTATAATTATAACATACTAAGTTGAAATTATGATTTGATGTCATGTTTATTTAAAAGGTTGAAATGATGACATAAATCAGAATGAGATGAAAAATCCAAAATTGTGACATGAGAAGTCAAAATGATGACATGCTGCATTATCACATAGTTTAACAGAGAGTAAAGGAGATGACAGAGGAGCTGGTGTAATGAGCTCATGCAGAAAGTCATACTGTGCATGGAAAAAGTGAAGAACAAACTGTGAAGAATAGCATTGCAGCAGCAGAAACTGCTATTGCCAGCTCTGGAAGGGTTTCAAAACACCAACATTACAGAACAGAGCTACAAAAATGCTCAAAAGCTGGCTTTACTTCTAGAAATAAATGTAATTGCCAAAGCTATTATGTTTTGTCACTGAGGTAAAGGGGTTCGTATTAATAACTACGACATCTGTGTTATTATTGGCATAAATAATAATGAATAACATCAGATGTGCTTTGTATGTCAAATAAGATGTATTTTTATAATTTAGCCATACTCAGACTATGAATACTGCAATCATTTGAATAATACCAAATGTAAACATTTCAAACACACTGTATTAAATAGCTAGTTCAATAGCATTTTCAATTAGCAAAACAAAAGATTGGGGTTGGCGATATGACCCAAATATTATATCACAACTATAATAATATATGCAATTTGTTGTGGTGTTACGATATCAAAACAATTCTCGATACCAATTTCAAAAATAATACTAGCCTAAATAAACACGTTCGTTTTCTCTCTTTCTCTGTGTACTGTGCTTTAATAATATCACACAAACTCTCCACATAAGTGAGGTAAATCTGACAAAACCACCACAAGATCCGCGAAAAACACCAGTCGGATCGAGCCACCTTTATTTATATAGCGCTTAATTGTTTTTAAAGCAGTGATAAACAGGTAAATAATGATCAATGATGCAAATATTGTTCAGTTGAGATAAAATAGTAACACTGTGGTAATTTGGTATGAGCCACAGCCCACAAGTCGCCATAAAATACTAAACAAAAACTCGCACATATGGTTTTAACTGTAGTTAGTAACAATGGTAGTTTGAAGTACATTAGTTGGAGTAATAATAGTACTTCACAACTAAAGTATTATTTTTGTGTTCTGATGAATCTGAATACTGGTATTTTCACTCAATTACATTAATTATAATGATAAATGGTCATTTTTGGGGGAACTATCCCTTTCAGAAACAGAATTATAATAACCACACTGCAGAAAAGGCTTTTCTTACGTAGTATTTTTGTCTTTTTCCAGTCCAAATATCTAAAAGATCTTGAATCAGGATGCATTTACTAGATACATATTAACTCACTTCAAAAGCTAACCCTATCTAAATCATCTTGATTTAAGAATTTTTAGATATTTGGACTGGAAACAAGACAAAAATACTAAATAAGAAAAGCATTCTTTGCAGTGCATCCATTGCTATATATGTAAATATTATTAGTCTAAATATCACTATATTCGAATGCCAACCCACTGTAAAGTCATGTGATGACAGGTTTCAGGATATTGGGTTACTTCCAAAAAAGTTACTCTTAAAATGTTGCTTAGACCTTCAATTGGGTAAAATGGCATCTCTGTAGTTTATCTGTATCTGTAAGTTCAGTTATTTTACACGCCTGAATCTCTGTCTGTCCTGTAGGAACAAGGCATTCACACAAAAGATGCAGGCCGCCTCCGCAGGGACGGTCGTCACCGAAGATCCGCGTCTGAACTCAGTCCGTGTCACCAGTGTGGAGGTGAGTGAGTCTCTGCAACATTACAGCAACGCTTCTGCAACACTCCCGCAACGCTTCAACAGCACTCGAGCGTCTTGCTTCATGTTTTTGCTCACGTGAGCACTGGTTTGGGTTTTATGGGTAATGTAGTCTGTGGAGTCTGCAAGTGTGCACTGATGCATCATGGGTAATGTATTTCCTCTGTAGTGCGGCTGGCACACTTGCAGCGGCTCTTCGTGTCGCTGGTCGGAGCGGACTGGGTCTTCCTCATGATCCTGGGCTTCATCATGGCGGTGATCAGCTTCGTCATGGATGTCTTCGTCACGCTTCTCACAGACGGTGAGTGTGTGTTGCTGTCATTATGATATTGAAGCATATTTCTTTCCCATATGTTCATTTCTTTAATCTCATTTCTGTCGGTCTGCAGCGCACAGGTGGATCTACGATATGTCGGACAGTCATGTTTTCCTGCAGTATTTCACATGGGTCGCTTATTCTTTGATCCTCATGTGTTTCGCGGCAGGATTTGCGAGCATCGTATCGCCTCAGGCCGCTGGTGAGACACACACACACAATCCATCATTATATTTAAAGCTAAACACCATGTATGAGCTTTTCTGATAGCTTGTCTGTCGTGTAGGGTCTGGTATTCCTGAGATGAAGACGGCTCTGAGAGGAGTGGTGCTGCAGGAGTATCTGACCTTCAGAACACTAGTGTCCAAAGTCATCAGTCTCATCTGTGTGCTGGGGAGTGAGTTACCTGTGGGCAAGGAGGTGAACACACACACACACACACACACACATGCACCCTCTCAAACACACACACACACTCACACATGCACCCTCTCAAACACTCACACACACTCACAGAAACACGCTCACAAAACCTCACATGCACAAACACACACACTCACACACACGCACCCTCTCAAACACACACACACACTTACACAGACATTCACACACACACACACTCACACACACACGCACCCTCTCAAACACACACACACACACACACACACTCACACACTCACACGCACTCATACACACACACTCACACACACGCTCACATACACTCACTCACTCAAACACTCACACACACTCACTTAAACACTCATACACACACACACTCACACACACTCTCATATACACTCACACTCACACAAACACACACACTCATATACTCTCACACACTCACAGAAACACGCTCACACACTCACAAAAACACACTCACAAACCCTCACATGCACAAACACTCACACACACTCACTTAAACACTCATACACACACACACTCACACACACAAACTCATATACTCTCACACAAACACACACACTCACAAACACTCACACACACTCACAGAAACACACTCACAAAACCTCACATGCACAAACACACACACACACACACACTCATACACACACACACTCACACACACACGCACCCTCTCAAACACTCACACACACACACTCTCACACACACTCATACACACGCACTCATACACACACACACTCACACACACTCTCATATACTCTCACACTCACACAAACACACACACTCATATACTCTCACACACTCACAGAAACACACTCACAAACACTCATACACACACACAAACACACACACTCACTCACTCACACACAAACGCACACTCACTCACTCATTCACACACTCACACACATACTCACAAACACACACACTCTCACACAAACACACTCACTCACTCACACACATACTCACAGACAAACACACTCTCACACAAACACACACTCACTCACTCACACTCACACACATACTCACAAACACACACACTCTCACACAAACACATACTCACTTACTCGCTCACACACATATTCACAAACACACACACTCTCACACAAACACATACTCACTTACTCACACACATACTCACAGACACACTCACACACACTCTCACACAAACACACTCACTCACTCACTCATTCACACACTCACACACATACTCACAAACACACACACTCTCACACAAACACATACTCACTTACTCACTCACACACATACTCACAGACACACACGCTCTCACACAAACACATACTCACTTACTCACACACATACTCACACACATACTCACAGACACACACACTCACACAAACACATACTCACTTACTCACTCACACACATACTCACAGACACACACACTCTCACACAAACACATACTCACTTACTCACTCACACACATACTCACAGACACACACTCTCACACAAACACATACTCACTCACTTACTCACATACTCACACACACTCTCACAGACACACACACTCTCACACTAACACATACTCACACACACTCTCACAGACACACACACTCTCACACTAACACACACTCACTCACACACATACTCACACACACTCTCACAGACACACACTCACACACATACTCACAGACACACACACAAACACATACTCACTTACTCACACACATACTCACACACACTCTCACACAAACACATACTCACTTACTCACTCACACACATACTCACAGACACACACACTCTCACACTAACACATACTCACACACACTCTCACAGACACACACACTCTCACACTAACACATACTCACACACACTCTCACAGACACACACACTCACGCACGCACTCACTCACACTCATACTCACAGACACACTCACACACACTCTCACCTGGATATTCTGGAAACCAGCACAGGAGATGGAAGGAGTGTCCTCTGGTGGTGATCATGTGTACTCCAGCTGGTGGATGTGACAAAAAGCCTGATGGATCAAATATGATACTCAACAAAAAACATATGCATTGCTTTTATATTTCTTTTATATTTTGTCTAAAGGCTCAATAAACTGAAAAATCAGCCTATTATTCAGTCTGTCAGGCTTTACAGGGTTAATTTCTGGGCGATCTCGTGATGTTTTACTCAATCCCTGTAGGGTCCATTCGTGCACATCGGCAGTATGTGCGCCGCTCTTCTCTGCAAGTTCATGTCGCTCTTCAGTGGCATTTATAAGGTATTTAAAGACATTATTATACCACTTAATACTGTAGATCTACCGAACACAGATCTGTGTGAAATATATTTGTTGTGAAATATGGTGTGAAAGCCTTTTTTCCCTATCACATGTTTAAGCAACTATCATAAATTAGGTGTCATTGGAAAGCTTAAACACTCAACATTCATCCTCCTTAGACATGTGGCTTTGATTTTAGAGGCCAAGTTAGTTAGGTAGTTTAGTTAAGTTTACAGTAAACTTAAAGTTCTGTAACTTTCATTTTTTGGGAAGTGCTTTCTCTTCTGGAATAATATCAGCGTCTTCTTTAAAAAGAGACAAAGCTTAGCTCTGTATTTCAAAGCGTTCATGAACTAAAACCATTTACGCTCAAAAAGGGGGGTGACGAATTTAGTTATCTTGTGTGTGTTGAGCAGAATGAAGCCAGAAACAAGGAGATGCTGACGGTCGGATGCGCTGTTGGGATTGGGTGCTGCTTCGCTGCTCCTATTGGAGGTGAGAAAACTGTATGTGTGTGAGTGTGTGTGAGGTCCAACCAAGAGCTCAACAGTGGAATAGGTGGAGGATGGTGGCTGGCCTTAGGGGAGCATCACAACGGTTGGGAAGGCGGATGAAGGCTGAAGCAGAAAAGGGCACCCAGTCATCTTGGACTCCATGCCACTGGATTCTGACCCAGATCTGTCAAGGACCGTGTGGTGAGGTTTAAGTCCAATTGCGACCAGAAAGTGGCGACGAGGGCTGGATTGTGAGGCCCCTAGTCATAAACTGGCACATGAGAGCTAGACTCAGTCGCCAGGCTCTTGGAACGAGGCAGAGCCCTTTGGGAGCTGCGCCCTCGACTGAGCAGCCGTCTTTAGGATCCACTCTGATCACCCCACGTGGGGAAGGGGCTAGAATTAGCCTGCCTCAAACCTCCCGACTGGATCACCACGTCCAGAGGGATCACCACTCACGGTCAGAAACACAGAACTATGAACTGTGGAGCCTGGTATGTGTGCACACTGATGGATAGTGCAGCCAGTGATAGACCGGAGAGGAGAACCGCAATCATCGCTAGAGAACTGAGAAGATGCCGCCTCTTTCTGAAACCAGACGAAGGACAACTGAAAGAGGTGAAGGGTGGCTACACTTTCTTCTGGAAAGGAAAAGCTGCTGATGAGCCCAGGATCCATGGTGTTGGATTTGCCATTAGGAACCAGCTTATCAGCCACATCAATGAACTTCCTGTGGGGATCTCATGACCATCTGTCTGGTGCTTGCCAACAACCAGATAGCAACAGTTGTGAGTGCCTATGCCCCTACTTTAGACTCTGAAAAGGTAGTAAAAGAGACCTTCTATGCCTGCTTAGACGAGACACTGTCGAGAATCTCCAAGGAAGATAAGATTATTCTACTCTGAGACTTCAATGCCAGGTTTGGCCGGGATCAACAACTCTGGAAAGGCACTATTGGAAAGGAAGGCATCGGAAACATCAACTCTAATGGAGTTATGCTTCTCAGTAAGTGTCCTCAGTATAACCTCACATGTGGTTGAGAAAGACAACCACCACCAACGGTCACCACTCTCCCCTGCCCACACTGCATCACGGATCGGCCTCTACAGGCATCTGGAGACCCCAACAGAGAGGACAGTCATACTCGCCTCGAGTGACCGCCGACGGCGATGTGTGTGAGAGAGAGAGTGTGTGAGTGTGTCCCCAAATGTCCCCACAAAGATAGTAATGCCAGTAATTTTTGACCTTGTGTGGACATTTTTGGTCCCCATGAGGAAAACAGCTTATAAATCAAACTAAATTATGCTTATTTGAGAAATGTAAAAATGCATTTTGGTGTGATGGGTCGGTTTAGGGGTAGGGTTAGTGTGTGTGTGTGATGGGTAGGGTTAGTGTGTGTGTGTGTGTGAGGGGTAGGGTTAGTGTGTGTGTGTGAGGGGTAGGGTTAGTGTGTGTGAGGGGTAGGGTTAGTGTGTGTGTGTGAGGGGTAGGGTTAGTGTGTGTGTGTGAGGGGTAGGGTTAGTGTGTGTGTGTGTGAGGGCTAGGGTTAGTGTGTGTATGTGTGTGAGGGGTAGGGTTAGTGTGTGTGTGTGAGGGGTAGGGTTAGTGTGTGTGTGTGTGTGTGTGTGAGGGGTAGGGTTAGTGTAAAAACCAGTATGTCTATGGAGAGTCCCCATAAAACATGGAAACCAGTTTGTGTGTGTTTCAGGTGTGTTATTCAGCATGGAGGTCACCTCGATGTTTTATGTCTCACGAAACTACTGGCGTGGATTTCTGTCTGCTACGTTTGGTGCCACGGTCTTCAGGCTCCTTCCAGTATGGAACAGAGAGGAAGGTGCGTGTTTGTGCAGAAAATATATGTAATATATACCAAAGGTACACTATGGTCGGCGGCGATTGCCTCGTGGGAAGTGCGCAGTCGATACGAGTTCGAGTCCCGGCTCGCGGACCTTTCCCGATCCCGTTCCCCTCTCTCCCCTTCCTGTCCTATTATAATAAAAACATGCATTTAGCAGGATAATAGATGGTGAGTTGAGTTATTCTCTCTCTCTCTCTCAGAGACGCTCATGGCTCTTTATGCAACAAAGTACAGGCTGGACTTTCCTTTTGACCTGCAGGAGCTTCCAGCCTTCGCTGCCATGGGGTCAGTGTTATTTGACCATCATGGAGACGCTATTACAGCTTTTATTACTATTTTGGATGAGTTCTTATGTTCTGTTTTCTTATTGATTTCCTGCAGGATAGTGTGTGGCTTCGGCGGAGCCTTCTTTGTGTATCTGTATGGGAAGATTACTCTGTTTGTGAAGAAGCAGAAAGCCATGAACAGCTTCCTCATGAAGAAGTGAGTGATGCATAAACAGTCCAGCTGCTCGAGTTTATTTCAACAATGATACTGGATTATAATATAATTACCTTAATATACTGTAAAAAACAATAGAAGTCTATGATGTGTCCTCTCTTTTATAGCCATGCAAACGCGCGCGTGTGTGTGTGTAATCTTGTGTTTTCTGTCTAGTGTTTTCTTATATTCTGCTTTGGTTTCTGTGCTGATTTCAACGCTCACTTTCCCTCCGGGCTTTGGGCAGTTCATGGCAGGAAAGGTAACACACACACACTCACTCACACACATTTATATAGAACCATTTCCTGTTTTTGACATCATTTCCTCTTTATAGCTCACACAAAGGGATTCTTTGATTTCATTTTTTGACAATCGCACCTGGTCAAATCACGGCATCATAGCAGACTTTGATAACGATGATCACTTAGCGGCCTGGAAACATCCGCAGGCGAACGTCTTCATCATCCTCACCATCTTTGCCGTCATGAAGGTAAATAAACACACATGTTTACATCCACCTGTTTCCATGCAAATATTGGGATATCACATAATAAACTCGCCAAGATACGCATAAATTCTCTAAAAGTGCATGCGCTCGAATGAGGCGGATCTTTGTTCTGATAAGAAGACGAGCGAATAAACTACGGCGGAAACAGATTTACTGAATAAATCCCTCAATCCCTCAGCAGAGGCTGTGATTGGATGACTGGCCTAACCAGCGGACCAATGGCATTGCAGCATCTCAGATGTTTGTTTGGTGACTCTGAAACGCCCGAGTCAAAGTCTGTGATCTGTGTGTGTGTGCGAGAGTGTGAGAGTGTGTGTGTGTGTCTGTGTGTGTGTGTGTGAGAGAGAGTGTGTGTGTGTGTTTGTGTGTGTGTTTGTGTGTGTGTTTGTGTGTGTGTGTGTGTGTGAGAGTGTGCATGTGTGTGTATTCCTCCAGAAGCATCTCACACGATTGAGTTCCCAAACACCAGCATCCCAACTCAAGAGAACACGACAGAGTTTATTGTGTGTGTGTGTGAGTATGTGTGTGTGTTTCACCTGACGCTCTGAGATGACACTCATTTATGATGTGTGTGTGTGTGTGTGTGTGTTTCACCTGACGCTCTGAGACGACACTCATTTATGTGTGTGTGTGTATTCCTCCAGAAGCGTCTCACACGATTGAGTTCCCAAACACCAGCATCCCAACGCAAGAGAACATGAGTTTATTGTGTGTGTGTGTGTGTGTGTGTTTCGCCTGACGCTCTGAGTGTGTGTGTGTGTGTTTCGCCTGACGCTCTGAGTGTGTGTGTTTCGCCTGACGCTCTGAGTGTGTGTGTGTGTGTTTCGCCTGATGCTCTGAGTGTGTGTGTGTGTTTCGCCTGACGCTCTGAGTGTGTGTGTGTGTGTTTCGCCTGATGCTCTGAGTGTGTGTGTGTGTTTCGCCTGATGCTCTGAGTGTGTGTGTGTGTTTCGCCTGATGCTCTGAGTGTGTGCGTGTTTCGCCTGACGCTCTGAGTGTTTGTGTGTGTTTCGCCTGACGCTCTGAGTGTGTGTGTGTGTTTCGCCTGACGCTCTGAGTGTGTGTGTGTGTTTCGCCTGATGCTCTGAGTGTGTGCGTGTGTTTCGCCTGACGCTCTGAGTGTTTGTGTGTGTTTCGCCTGACGCTCTGAGTGTGTGTGTGTGTTTCGCCTGACGCTCTGAGTGTGTGTGTGTGTTTCGCCTGATGCTCTGAGTGTGTGTGTGTTTCGCCTGACGCTCTGAGTGTTTGTGTGTGTTTCGCCTGACGCTCTGAGTGTTTGTGTGTGTTTCGCCTGATGCTCTGAGTGTGTGCGTGTGTTTCGCCTGACGCTCTGAGTGTTTGTGTGTGTTTCGCCTGACGCTCTGAGTGTGTGTGTGTGTTTCGCCTGACGCTCTGAGTGTTTGTGTGTGTTTCGCCTGACGCTCTGAGTGTGTGTGTGTGTTTCGCCTGATGCTCTGAGTGAGTGCGTGTGTTTCGCCTGACGCTCTGAGTGTTTGTGTGTGTTTCGCCTGATGCTCTGAGTGTGTGCGTGTGTTTCGCCTGACGCTCTGAGTGTGTGCGTGTGTTTCGCCTGACGCTCTGAGTGTTTGTGTGCGTTTCGCCTGACGCTCTGAGACGGCACTCATTTATGATGGAGGGAATTAAAGAGCCCGACTGAGCAACTCAGAGTTTATTACTGATATTTTGTTCTCTTGAACACGTGGGATGGAAACGTTGTGTTATTAACTAATGTTTTATGCCATATTCCAGTTTTGGATGGAAACAGACAAACAGTTTTGTCTCCAAACTACAGCGACTAAACCTCTTCTTTATTCAGAACCCTGGATATTTGTGAACACGTGTGTGTGTTGTGCTGTAATGGTGTTCCTGTTGTCTGTTGTGTAGTTCTGGATGTCTGCACTCTCCATAACCCTTCCTATACCGTGTGGTTCCTTCGTTCCCATTTTCGTCATTGGTATGTGTTTGTGTGTTTATCTAAAAGTTATCATTGTTTTGTTGGAGCATTTCCACATTTTAGGGCCAGTTGAAATGAAGGGATGGATGTGTGTTTCAGGTGCTGCGTTCGGCCGTTTGGTGGGTGAAGGTATGGCCACTTTGTTTCCAGAGGGAATTAACACGGAAGGACACATATTCCACATCGTGCCCGGAGCGTACGCTGTCGTGGGTGAGACACTAGGCATTACGCCTGATCCCCATCGGCACTGGTGTGTGTGCGGTTGTCAGTAATGACTCTCTCTGTCCTGAGCAGGAGCGGCCGCTCTGACAGCAGCAGTCACTCACACCATGTCGACCGGCGTGATCATGATGGAGTTGACAGGTCAGATCAGTTACACTCTGCCCATCTTGATCTCGGTGATTCTGGCCAACATGGTCTCTCAGAGTCTCCAGCCGTCCATCTACGACACGGTCATCCGCATTAAGAAGCTGCCGTACCTGCCCTTGCTCAGATGGGGCCACCGCGAGTGAGTCTGTGCATCATTTTAGAGCTTTGTTTTTTTTCTGTTGTGCATCAGATGTTCACAATTCCCTCTTTTTCTGTCGGCAGGAAGTGTAATATTCATGTGGAGGACTTTATGGAAAGAGATGTTCGTTACGTCACACTGAACTCCACCTACAGAGACATATACAGGGTCCTACGCTCGGGAAGTCTGAAAATGCTGCCGGTGGTGAAGTCTGCAGGTACACACACATCTCTTACTGACTGTTGTTTTATCATTAATAAATGTATTAAATGTATGTATGACATTGCTAGGGAATGTCCAGATGCATAACCTAATTAATATTCATGAGCTGTGAACCCCAGCTGACAGGGAACATTCTGGAAAGGTTCTCTAAACGTTATGAACAAACGTTCTTACAGTAACGTTAATAGAATATTTGTTCAAAGTTATCTGGTCTTTAATAATATTCTCAAAACGTTAGCACAAAAAACATTATTTATTATCTCTTGATATCTCTTGAGAGAACATTCAAGAGTAACGCTCAGAGAACACTCAAGAGTAACGCTCAGAGAACACTCAAGAGTAACGTTCAGAGAACATTCAAGAGTAACGCTCAGAGAACATTCAAGAGTAACGTTCAGAGAACATTCAAGAGTAACGTTCAGAGAACACTCAAGAGTAACGCTCAGAGAACACTCAAGAGTAACGCTCAGAGAACACTCAAGAGTAACGCTCAGAGAACATTCAAGAGTAACGCTCAGAGAACATTCAAGAGTAACGTTAAGAGAACATTCAAGAGTAACGTTCAGAGAACATTCAAGAGTAACGTTCAGAGAACACTCAAGAGTAACGCTCAGAGAACACTCAAGAGTAACACTCAGAGAACATTCAAAAGTAACGCTCAGAGAACATTCACGAGTAACGTTCAGAGAACATTCAAGAGTAACATTAAGAGAACATTCAAGAGTAACATTCAGAGAACATTCAAGAGTAAAGTTTAGAGATCATTCAAGAGTAACATTAAGAGAACATTCAAGAGTAACGCTCAGAGACCATTCAAGAGTAACGTTCAGAGAACATTCAAGAGTAACGTTCAGAGAATATTCAAAAGTAACGCTCAGAGAACATTCAAGAGTAACATTCAGAGAACACTCAAGAGTAACGCTCAGAGAACACTCAAGAGTAACGCTCAGAGAACATTCAAGAGTAACGTTAAGAGAACATTCAAGAGTAACGTTCAGAGAACATTCAAGAGTAACGTTCAGAGAACACTCAAGAGTAACGCTCAGAGAACACTCAAGAGTAACGCTCAGAGAACATTCAAAAGTAACGCTCAGAGAACATTCAAGAGTAACGTTCAGAGAACACTCAAGAGTAACGCTCAGAGAACACTCAAGAGTAACGCTCAGAGAACACTCAAGAGTAACGCTCAGAGAACATTCAAGAGTAACGCTCAGAGAACATTCAAGAGTAACGCTCAGAGAACATTCAAGAGTAAAGTTTAGAGATCATTCAAGAGTAACGTTCAGAGAACATTCAAGAGTAACGCTCAGAGAACACTCAAGAGTAACGCTCAGAGAACATTCAAGAGTAACGTTAAGAGAACATTCAAGAGTAACGCTCAGAGAACACTCAAGAGTAACGCTCAGAGAACATTCAAGAGTAACGTTCAGAGAACATTCAAGAGTAAAGTTTAGAGATCATTCAAGAGTAACATTAAGAGAACATTCAAGAGTAACGCTCAGAGAACATTCAAGAGTAAAGTTCAGAGATCATTCAAGAGTAACATTAAGAGAACATTCAAGAGTAACGTTAAGAGAACATTCAAGAGTAACGTTCAGAGAACATTCAAGAGTAACGTTAAGAGAACATTCAAGAGTAACGTTCAGAGAACATTCAAGAGTAAAGTTTAGAGAACACTCAAGAGTAACGCTCAGAGAACATTCAAGAGTAACGTTAAGAGAACATTCAAGAGTAACGTTCAGAGAACATTCAAGAGTAAAGTTTAGAGATCATTCAAGAGTAACATTAAGAGAACATTCAAGAGTAACGCTCAGAGAACATTCAAGAGTAAAGTTCAGAGATCATTCAAGAGTAACATTAAGAGAACATTCAAGAGTAACGCTCAGAGAACATTCAAGAGTAACGCTCAGAGAACATTCTAAAGTAACGCTCAGAGAACATTCTAAAGTGACACTCAGAGAACATTCTAAAGTGACACTCAGAGAACATTCAAAAGTAACATTGCCTTTCCTTCTGTTTGATTTCCTTGTGTCTCTCAGAGTCGATGCTCTTGCTGGGTTCTGTCGAGCGCGCTCAGTTGGAGGCACTCCTAAAGCAGCGAGCACAGGACCAGAGAGAAGGATTTGCTCCCAGCATGCCTTCCAGCTACAGGGTTCACTTCCAGGTCAGACGGTGAACGCTTGTCTGTTATAATAAGAACAGATGTTGCTTTAGTGCTTTCAAGGCAGTGCTGTTCAGAATTCCTTGTTTTAATTTTCTACAATTTCCTGCAATTTAATTCAGTCTGAACTGAATCTGAACAACAGAATGCACTTGTTTTCTGATGCAGCATTTAATTTACACAGAACCAAAACTAAAAACAACTTTCCTAGAACTTGAACATTATTTTATTGATATCTCCATCACAGTTTTTTGAGACAGGCATTGAGAATGGTTGTGTGTGTGTTGTAGACATCCACAGAAGAGTCTCCATCCACCTCAGCTAATCCGGCCTCCCATAAACCTCTTAAACCTGCACTGAAGAAGTCGGCTGTAGATGAAGAAGAGATTACAAGTAATGTCAAAAACATTTTATTTTGGATAAAATATTTTACTCCAAAGTATGCACTTTCCCATCAACAGCACATACATACTGTCACAATGAACTGATGGAATAGAGGGCTTAAATACATGATGAAGTTAATCAACAGAACTAGGAACAGGTGAAGACTAATTAGGGACTATGGTAATAAATGAACAGCTAGAACTAAGACAGTGAAAACTAAGACTGGAAACTAAACAAGACAGTGAAAACTACATATGACCTTGACATTACTCCCTCTCCCCGGAAAGTGCGTTCTCACACTACTTAACAGTCCAGTCTGAGGAGGGAGGGAGTGTGGGAGCAGGAGGATGACCCAGACCCTTGACAGGTTGAAGATCCACGGTGAAAGAGATGGAGGGAGGAGCCTTGGTAGAGGGGCCAGGCAGAACCAGGGAGACGACTGACTAAGATGGAGAAGGTGGAGGTGGAGCCGAAGAGCCAGGGTGACACTGAATGCCTGGAAGACTACGGTGATGCTGCAGGTGGGTGTGACCGAGGTGGATTCGTGGGCTTGGCAGACCGAGGCGAAGACGGTAGGAGTGAAGACCATGGCGAAACCGGAGGGAAGGAGGAGCCCGGCGGAGCCAAGGTAGAGCCAATGGGTCGGAGGGCCGAGGTGAAGTCCAGGTGAAGGATTGAGGTGGAACTGTGGGAACCACTAGCCAAAGCAGAGCTGATGACTGGAAATCCCCTGGTGGGCGTGCAGCGGAGTAGAACCTCTAAAGGGGCTGAAGGGAGACAGCAGAGACGAGGCCGAAGAACTGGATGGGTTTGGCAGTAAAGGAGGGAGAGGGAGGTTGGGCAGGACCATTCACAATGAAGGAGATTTGGTACTGGGCTTAACCAGCAATGACTTGGATGACTTGGAACCGGATGGGATTGTAGCACAGCCAAAACCTCCTTATCCAGGACTTTAAACATAATTTGCATCTGTACCTCAGCGGCGAGAGTGTGGATGGGACTCCAATTAATTTGGGTTCCACAATGACATTAGCCTCTGGCAACCACTCCAGCTCTATTGTAATGACGGTCTCAGCTCTGAGTCAGTGGTGGGCTATGGAGGAGGACGAGGAGCAGGCAGAGGAAGACAACATGGTGACAGAAGAACCAGGGCGCAGATTAAGGTGGGAGGAGCCAGGGTGGAGACAGTAGGAGCAGGAGGATGACGCAGAGCCATGACATGTTGAAGATACATGGTGGAACCAATAGAGGGAATAGCCATGGTGGAGCCTTAGTAGAGGGGCCAGGTGGAACCAGGGAGGCGACTGACTGAGGTGGAGACGAAGAGCCAGGGTGACACCGAAGGCCTGGAAGGCCATGGTGATGCTGCAGGTGGGCATGACCAAGGTGGAGTGGTCGGCTTGATAGACCAGGGCAGAGATGCTGGAAGTCAGGACCATGGTGGAACCGGAGGGAAGAGAGCCCAGCGGAACCAGAGCGACAATGGATCAAGGTGGAGTCGGGGTGGGTCGGAGGGAAGAGGTGGAGACTGGGACTTGGAGGGTTGAGGTGGAACTGGTGAGATCTACTAGTCATGGTAAAGATAATGACTGGAAAGCCCCTGGTGGATCCGTGCAGCAGAGTAGAACCTCCGGATGAGCTGAGGGGCTGAAGGGAGACGAAGGCCGAAGAACCGGATGGCTTTGGCAGTGGAGGAGGGAGAGGACGCTGGGCAGGACCATTTACAACGAAGTAGACTTGGTACTGGGCTTAAACAGCAATGACTTGGAACTGGATGGGATTGGGTCTGGGTCTGGAGTGGGGCTGGCGAGGTCTTTCTCAATGGGATAGACAGTGCCTTTGACTGCTCGCTCAGCCAGATTGAGAAAGTCTCTTGTGTGATCCTCGAGGGAATGATCTCCTTAGCCCCAGCAGGAGGAGGAGAACAGCTGAGGGCATGTCCATGTTTATAACTCGCCGTTTAAATCCTTTAGGTCTCTCGTTCTGTCACAATGAACTGAAGGAACCGAGGGCTTTTAAATACATGAGGAAGGTAATCAAAAGAACTAGGAACAGGTGAGGACAAATTAGGGTCTATGGTAACAAATGAACGACTAGAACTAAGACAATAGGTGTGTTCGACTTAAAGCGGTGCTTTGCAGTACAATCGGTGTATGACATCAAAGTACCATGAGAATGATTCGGAAGCATAAGAAGCCGTCTGCTCTATAATCACTCTTGCGGTACTTTGAGGTCGTACACCGATCAGTCTGTGCAGAGTCGCTTCAGGTCGAACACACCTATTGACAAAGACAATGAAAATGAAAACTGGAAACTAAACAAGACAGTGAAAACTACACATGACTGTGACACATACACGTAGAGGACATACAAACAACGTATTCTCTTGTTTTCTCTCTCTCAGATCCTTATGATTCTGGCATCAGTTTGAAGAAGCTGTTCTGTTCTCAGCCTGACATTGATGCATTGCAGGTGAGACCTCCAGCTCACACACTAATGTTGCTCTAGACAGGGTGTGTGTATGTGGGTGTGTTCATGTTTTTCTATCCCGGTGGGGACTTCACCCTGAATACACTCATGGGGACTCGTGTCACTGTGGGGACATAAATTGAGGCCCCCATGAGGAAACAAGCTTATAAAACACACAGAATTAGTTTTTTTTTTTAAATGTAAAAATGCAGAAAGGTTTGTGTGATGGGCAGGTTTAGGGGTAGGGTTAGTGTAAGGGGAGAGAATATACAGTTTGTACAGTGTAAAAACCATTATGTCTATGGAGAGTCCCCACAAAGATAGTGAACCAGACGTGTGTGTGTGTGTGTTTGTGTCTCCTTCTCTCTCCAGGACTACCCAGACGCAGAAGATGATACAATACTTCAGGAGGTGAGGACATCTGAACATTGACACACACACACACACACACTCATACACACATTCAGACACATTCACACACACACACACACACACACACATACAGTATCTCTGGCTCTGAATGCAGATTGAGGAGTGGGAGGAGCAACAGCTTGATGAGCAGGTGAACTTCAACAACTGCAAGATTGACCCCGCCCCCTTCCAGCTGGTGGAAGGCACTTCCCTGCACAAGGTCAGACTATGTGCTGTTTATTTAGCTTTAGTTTGGGGACAAATTTGTGATGTCATTATTGTTTTTGCAGTTTAGTGTCAGGAAATGCATTGTTAATGTTACAGTATGTCACTTTAAACATCAAGTATATTTAAAAAAAGGAAAAAAATGTGATTTGCTCTGATATTCCCATCTCATTCTCTCTCTGACAGACTCATACCATGTTTTCTGTGCTGGATCTGGATTACGGTTACGTCACCACTATCGGACGACTTATTGGTGTTGTTTCACTAAAAGAGGTGAGAGTTCAGCAGTCGCACAAAAATGACACAAAACTGTTCAAGCTGAAAACATCTGCACATTCAAGAGTAACGCTCAGAGAACATTCAAGAGTAACGTTTAGAGAACATTCAAAAGTAACGCTCAGAGAACATTCAAGAGAAACGATCAGAGAACATTCAAGAGTAACGCTCAGAGAACATTCAAGAGTAATGCTCAGAGAACATTCAAGAGTAACGTTCAGAGAACATTCAAGAGTAACGCTCAGAGAACATTCAAGAGTAACGCTCAGAGAACACTCAGAGTAACGCTCAGAGAACACTCAAGAGTAACGCTCAGAGAACATTCAAGAGTAACGTTCAGAGAACATTCAAGAGTAACGCTCAGAGAACATTCAAGAGTAACGCTCAGAGAACATTCAAGAGTAACGCTCAGAGAACATTCAAGAGTAACGCTCAGAGAACATTCAAGAGTAACGCTCAGAGATCATTCAACAGTAACGCTCAGAGAACATTCAAGTGTAACGCTCAGAGAACATTCAAGAGTAACGCTCAGAGAACACTCAGAGTAACGTTCAGAGAACATTCAAGAGTAACGCTCAGAGAACATTCAAGAGTAACGCTCAGAGAACATTCAAGAGTAACGTTCAGAGAACATTCAAGAGTAACGCTCAGAGAACATTCAAGAGTAACGTTCAGAGAACATTCAAGAGTAACGCTCAGAGAACATTCAAGAGTAACGCTCAGAGAAAATTCAAGAGTAACGCTCAGAGAACATTCAAGAGTAACGCTCAGAGAACATTCAAGAGTAACGCTCAGAGAACACTCAAGAGTAACGCTGAGAGAACATTCAAGAGTAACGTGCAGAGAACATTCAAGATAAACGTTCAGAGAACATTCAAGATTAACGTTCAGAGAACATTCAAGATAAACGTTCAGAGAACATTCAAGAGTAACGTTCAGAGAACATTCAAGATAAACGTTCAGAGAACATTCAAGATAAACGTTCAGAGAACATTCAAGAGTAACGCTCAGAGAACATTCAAGATTAACGTTCAGAGAACACAAGAGTAACGTTCAGAGAACACTCAAGAGTAACGCTCAGAGAACACTCAAGATTAACGCTCAGAGAACATTCAAGAGTAACGTTCAGAGAACACTAAAGAGTAACGTTCAGAGAACACAAGAGTAGCGTTCAGAGAACACTCAAGAGTAACGCTCAGAGAACACTCAAGAGTAACGCTCAGAGAACATTCAAGAGTAACGTTCAGAGAACACTCAAGAGTAACGCTCAGAGAACACAAGAGTAACGTTCAGAGAACACAAGAGTAACGCTCAGAGAACATTCAAGATTAACGTTCAGAGAACACAAGAGTAACGCTCAGAGAACATTCAAGAGTAACGCTCAGTGAACACTCAAGAGTAACGCTCAGTGAACACAAGAGTAACGCTCAGAGAACATTCAAGATTAAAGTTCAGAGAACACAAGAGTAACGTTCAGAGAACACTCAAGAGTAGCGCTCAGAGAACATTCAAGAGTAACGCTCAGAGAACATTCAGAGTAACGTTCAGAGAACACTCAAGAGTAACGCTCAGAGAACATTCAAGAGTAACGTTCAGAGAACATTCAAGAGTAACGCTCAGAGAACACTCAAGAGTAACGCTCAGAGAACATTTAAGAGTAACGTTCAGAGAACACTCAAGAGTAACGCTCAGAGAACATTCTAAAGTAACGCTCAGAGAACATTCAAGAGTAACGTTCAGAGAACATTCAAGAGTAACGTTCAGAGAACACAAGAGTAACGTTCAGAGAACACTCAAGAGTAGCGCTCAGAGAACATTCAAGAGTAACGCTCAGAGAACACTCAGAGTAACGTTCAGAGAACACTCAAGAGTAACGCTCAGAGAACATTCAAGAGTAACGTTCAGAGAACATTCAAGAGTAACGCTCAGAGAACACTCAAGAGTAACGCTCAGAGAACACTCAAGAGTAACGTTCAGAGAACACTCAAGAGTAACGCTCAGAGAACATTCTAAAGTAACGCTCAGAGAACATTCAAGAGTAACGTTCAGAGAACATTCAAGAGTAACGTTCAGAGAACATTCAAGAGTAACGTTCAGAGAACACTCAAGAGTAACGCTCAGAGAACACTCAAGAGTAACGTTCAGAGAACATTCAAGAGTAACGCTCAGAGAACACTCAAGA
This sequence comes from Rhinogobio ventralis, assembly GCA_039654625.1. Taxonomy (NCBI): domain Eukaryota; kingdom Metazoa; phylum Chordata; class Actinopteri; order Cypriniformes; family Gobionidae; genus Rhinogobio; species Rhinogobio ventralis. Next base: position 38,013,038 of record CM077199.1, read on the forward strand.
GTAACGCTCAGAGAACATTCAAGAGTAACGCTCAGAGAACATTCAAGAGTAACGCTCAGAGAACATTCAAGAGTAACGCTCAGAGAACACTCAAGAGTAACACTCAGAGAACATTCAAGAGTAACGCTCAGAGAACATTCAAGAGTAACGCTCAGAGAACACTCAGAGTAACGTTCAGAGAACACAAGAGTAACGTTCAGAAAACACTCAAGAGTAACGCTCAGAGAACATTCAAGAGTAAAGCTCAGAGAACATTCAAGAGTAGCGCTCAGAGAACATTCAAGAGTAACGTTCAGAGAACATTCAAGATAAACGCTCAGAGAACATTCAAGATAAACGTTCAGAGAACATTCAAGAGTAACGTTCAGAGAACATTCAAGAGTAACGTTCAGAGAACATTCAAGAGTAACGCTCAGAGAACATTCAAGAGTAACGTTCAGAGAACATTCAAGAGTAACGCTCAGAGAACATTCAAGAGTAACGCTCAGAGAAAATTCAAGAGTAACGCGCAGAGAACATTCAAGAGTAACGCTCAGAGAACATTCAAGAGTAACGCTCAGAGAACACTCAAGAGTAACGCTGAGAGAACATTCAAGAGTAACGTGCAGAGAACACAAGAGTAACGTTCAGAGAACACTCAAGAGTAACGCTCAGAGAACATTCAAGAGTAACGCTCAGTGAACACTCAAGAGTAACGCTCAGAGAACATTCAAGATTAAAGTTCAGAGAACACAAGAGTAACGTTCAGAGAACATTCAAGAGTAGCGCTCAGAGAACATTCAAGAGTAACGCTCAGAGAACATTCATAGTAACGTTCAGAGAACATTCAAGAGTAACGCTCAGAGAACACTCAAGAGTAACGCTCAGAGAACATTCTAAAGTAACGCTCAGAGAACATTCAAGAGTAACGTTCAGAGAACATTCAAGAGTAACGTTCAGAGAACACAAGAGTAACGTTCAGAGAACACTCAAGAGTAGCGCTCAGAGAACATTCAAGAGTAACGCTCAGAGAACACTCAGAGTAACGTTCAGAGAACACTCAAGAGTAACGCTCAGAGAACATTCAAGAGTAACGTTCAGAGAACATTCAAGAGTAACGCTCAGAGAACACTCAAGAGTAACGCTCAGAGAACATTCAAGAGTAACGTTCAGAGAACACTCAAGAGTAACGCTCAGAGAACATTCTAAAGTAACGCTCAGAGAACATTCAAGAGTAACGTTCAGAGAACATTCAAGAGTAACGCTCAGAGAACACTCAAGAGTAACGCTCAGAGAACATTCATAGTAACGTTCAGAGAACACTCAAGAGTAACGCTCAGAGAACATTCAAGAGTAACGTTCAGAGAACATTCAAGAGTAACGCTCAGAGAACACTCAAGAGTAACGCTCAGAGAACATTCAAGAGTAACGTTCAGAGAACACTCAAGAGTAACGCTCAGAGAACATTCTAAAGTAACGCTCAGAGAACATTCAAGAGTAACGTTCAGAGAACATTCAAGATTAACGTTCAGAGAACACAAGAGTAACGTTCAGAGAACACTCAAGAGTAGCGCTCAGAGAACATTCAACAGTAACGCTCAGAGAACATTCAAGAGTAACGCTCAGAGAACACTCAAGAGTAACGCTCAGAGAACACTCAAGAGTAACGCTCAGAGAACATTCAAAAGTAACGTTTAGAGAACACTCAAGAGTAACGCTCAGAGAACATTCTAAAATAACGCTCAGAGAACATTCAAGAGTAACGTTCAGAGAACATTCAAGAGTAACGTTCAGAGAACATTCAAGAGTAACGTTCAGAGAACACAAGAGTAACGTTCAGAGAACACTCAAGAGTAGCGCTCAGAGAACATTCAAGAGTAACGCTCAGAGAACACTCAGAGTAACGTTCAGAGAACACTCAAGAGTAACGCTCAGAGAACATTCATGAGTAACGTTCAGAGAACATTCAAGAGTAACGCTCAGAGAACATTCAAGAGTAACGTTCAGAGAACATTCAAGAGTAACGCTCAGAGAACACTCAAGAGTAACGCTCAGAGAACATTCAAGAGTAACGTTCAGAGAACACTCAAGAGTAACGCTCAGAGAACATTCTAAAGTAACGTTCAGAGAACATTCAAGAGTAACGTTCAGAGAACACAAGAGTAACGTTCAGAGAACACTCAAGAGTAACGCTCAGAGAACACTCAGAGTAACGTTCAGAGAACATTCAAGAGTAACGTTCAGAGAACACAAGAGTAACGTTCAGAGAACATTCAAGAGTAACGCTCAGAGAACACTCAGAGTAACGTTCAGAGAACACTCAAGAGTAACGCTCAGAGAACATTCAAGAGTAACGTTCAGAGAACATTCAAGAGTAACGCTCAGAGAACACTCAGAGTAACGTTCAGAGAACACTCAAGAGTAACGCTCAGAGAACATTCAAGAGTAACGTTCAGAGAACACTCAAGAGTAACGCTCAGAGAACATTCTAAAGTAACGCTCAGAGAACATTCAAGAGTAACGTTCAGAGAACATTCAAGAGTAACGTTCAGAGAACATTCAAGAGTAACGTTCAGAGAACACTCAAGAGTAACGCTCAGAGAACACTCAAGAGTAACGTTCAGAGAACATTCAAGAGTAACGCTCAGAGAACACTCAAGAGTAACGCTCAGAGAACATTCAAGAGTAACGCTCAGAGAACATTCAAGAGTAACGCTCAGAGAACATTCAAGAGTAACGCTCAGAGAACACTCAAGAGTAACGCTCAGAGAACATTCAAGAGTAACGCTCAGAGAACATTCAAGAGTAACGCTCAGAGAACATTCAAGATAAACGCTCAGAGAACATTCAAGATAAACGTTCAGAGAACATTCAAGAGTAACGTTCAGAGAACATTCAAGAGTAATGTTCAGAGAACATTCAAGAGTAACGCTCAGAGAACATTCAAGAGTAACGTTCAGAGAACATTCAAGAGTAACGCTCAGAGAACATTCAAGAGTAACGCTCAGAGAAAATTCAAGAGTAACGCGCAGAGAACATTCAAGAGTAACGCTCAGAGAACATTCAAGAGTAACGCTCAGAGAACACTCAAGAGTAACGCTGAGAGAACATTCAAGAGTAACGTGCAGAGAACACAAGAGTAACGTTCAGAGAACACTCAAGAGTAACGCTCAGAGAACATTCAAGAGTAACGCTCAGTGAACACTCAAGAGTAACGCTCAGAGAACATTCAAGATTAAAGTTCAGAGAACACAAGAGTAACGTTCAGAGAACATTCAAGAGTAGCGCTCAGAGAACATTCAAGAGTAACGCTCAGAGAACATTCATAGTAACGTTCAGAGAACATTCAAGAGTAACGCTCAGAGAACACTCAAGAGTAACGCTCAGAGAACATTCAAGAGTAACGTTCAGAGAACACTCAAGAGTAACGCTCAGAGAACATTCTAAAGTAACGCTCAGAGAACATTCAAGAGTAACGTTCAGAGAACATTCAAGAGTAACGTTCAGAGAACACAAGAGTAACGTTCAGAGAACACTCAAGAGTAGCGCTCAGAGAACATTCAAGAGTAACGCTCAGAGAACACTCAGAGTAACGTTCAGAGAACACTCAAGAGTAACGCTCAGAGAACATTCAAGAGTAACGTTCAGAGAACATTCAAGAGTAACGCTCAGAGAACACTCAAGAGTAACGCTCAGAGAACATTCAAGAGTAACGTTCAGAGAACACTCAAGAGTAACGCTCAGAGAACATTCTAAAGTAACGCTCAGAGAACATTCAAGAGTAACGTTCAGAGAACATTCAAGAGTAACGCTCAGAGAACACTCAAGAGTAACGCTCAGAGAACATTCATAGTAACGTTCAGAGAACACTCAAGAGTAACGCTCAGAGAACATTCAAGAGTAACGTTCAGAGAACATTCAAGAGTAACGCTCAGAGAACACTCGAGTAACGCTCAGAGAACATTCAAGAGTAACGTTCAGAGAACACTCAAGAGTAACGCTCAGAGAACATTCTAAAGTAACGCTCAGAGAACATTCAAGAGTAACGTTCAGAGAACATTCAAGATTAATGTTCAGAGAACACAAGAGTAACGTTCAGAGAACACTCAAGAGTAACGCTCAGAGAACATTCAACAGTAACGCTCAGAGAACATTCAAGAGTAACGCTCAGAGAACACTCAAGAGTAACGCTCAGAGAACATTCAAAAGTAACGTTTAGAGAACACTCAAGAGTAACGCTCAGAGAACATTCTAAAATAACGCTCAGAGAACATTCAAGAGTAACGTTCAGAGAACATTCAAGAGTAACGTTCAGAGAACATTCAAGAGTAACGTTCAGAGAACACAAGAGTAACGTTCAGAGAACACTCAAGAGTAGCGCTCAGAGAACATTCAAGAGTAACGCTCAGAGAACACTCAGAGTAACGTTCAGAGAACACTCAAGAGTAACGCTCAGAGAACATTCATGAGTAACGTTCAGAGAACATTCAAGAGTAACGCTCAGAGAACATTCAAGAGTAACGTTCAGAGAACATTCAAGAGTAACGCTCAGAGAACACTCAAGAGTAACGCTCAGAGAACATTCAAGAGTAACGTTCAGAGAACACTCAAGAGTAACGCTCAGAGAACATTCTAAAGTAACGCTCAGAGAACATTCAAGAGTAACGTTCAGAGAACATTCAAGAGTAACGTTCAGAGAACATTCAAGAGTAACGCTCAGAGAACATTCAAGAGTAACGTTCAGAGAACATTCAAGAGTAACGCTCAGAGAACACTCAAGAGTAACGCTCAGAGAACATTCAAGAGTAACGTTCAGAGAACATTCAAGAGTAACGCTCAGAGAACACTCAAGAGTAACGCTCAGAGAACATTCTAAAGTAACGCTCAGAGAACATTCAAGAGTAACGCTCAGAGAACATTCTAAAGTAACGCTCAGAGAACATTCAAGAGTAACGTTCAGAGAACATTCAAGATTAATGTTCAGAGAACACAAGAGTAACGTTCAGAGAACACTCAAGAGTAGCGCTCAGAGAACATTCAACAGTAACGCTCAGAGAACATTTAAGAGTAACGCTCAGAGAACACTCAAGAGTAACGCTCAGAGAACATTCAAAAGTAACGTTTAGAGAACACTCAAGAGTAACGCTCAGAGAACATTCTAAAATAACGCTCAGAGAACATTCAAGAGTAACGTTCAGAGAACATTCAAGAGTAACGTTCAGAGAACACTCAAGAGTAGCGCTCAGAGAACATTCAAGAGTAACGCTCAGAGAACACTCAGAGTAACGTTCAGAGAACACTCAAGAGTAACGCTCAGAGAACATTCAAGAGTAACGTTCAGAGAACATTCAAGAGTAACGCTCAGAGAACATTCAAGAGTAACGTTCAGAGAACATTCAAGAGTAACGCTCAGAGAACACTCAAGAGTAACGCTCAGAGAACATTCAAGAGTAACGTTCAGAGAACACTCAAGAGTAACGCTCAGAGAACATTCTAAAGTAACGCTCAGAGAACATTCAAGAGTAACGTTCAGAGAACATTCAAGAGTAACGTTCAGAGAACATTCAAGAGTAACGCTCAGAGAACATTCAAGAGTAACGTTCAGAGAACACTCAAGAGTAACGCTCAGAGAACACTCAAGAGTAACGCTCAGAGAACATTCAAGAGTAACGTTCAGAGAACATTCAAGAGTAACGCTCAGAGAACACTCAAGAATAACGCTCAGAGAACATTCAAGAGTAACGCTCAGAGAACATTCAAGAGTAACGCTCAGAGAACATTCAAGAGTAACGCTCAGAGAACATTCAAGAGTAACGTTCAGAGAACATTCAAGAGTAACGCTCAGAGAACACTCAGAGTAACGCTCAGAGAACATTCAAGAGTAACGTTCAGAGAACATTCAAGAGTAGCGCTCAGAGAACATTCAAGAGTAACGCTCAGAGAACATTCAAGAGTAACGCTCAGAGAACATTCAAGAGTAACGCTCAGAGAACATTCAAGAGTAACGCTCAGAGAACATTCAAGAGTAACGTTCAGAGAACATTCAAGAGTAACGCTCAGAGAACACTCAGAGTAACGCTCAGAGAACATTCAAGAGTAACGCTCAGAGAACACTCAGAGTAACGTTCAGAAAACACTCAAGAGTAACGTTCAGAGAACATTCAAGAGTAACGCTCAGAGAACACTCAAGAGTAACGCTCAGAGAACATTCAAGAGTAACGTTCAGAGAACACTCAAGAGTAACGCTCAGAGAACATTCAAGAGTAACTTTCAGAGAACACTCAAGAGTAACGTTCAGAGAACATTCAAGAGTAACGCTCAGAGAACACTCAAGAGTAACGCTCAGAGAACATTCAAGAGTAACGTTCAGAGAACACTCAAGAGTAACGCTCAGAGAACACTCAAGAGTAACGTTCCCATAATGTTTGAAGAATGATACAATAGAATGTTTCCTTAAAGTTTACATAACCAATTTAAAAAAAAAACGGAATGTTTTGAATGTTCAAAAAATATTTTCATAACTTAATAGAATACAAAGAGAATTCAAAGAAAACACAAGCATTTATTTTTTAGTTGTTTACTACAGAAAAATCCTGGTTTCAGGTTTGCCAAATAAACTGCTGATTGAATTATCTAAAAAAATAAAGACCAAACGCTCGCTTTGATTTCCATATCTTTGTTTTTCATCAGAAAGCATGAATTAAACAGAGCTGATGATATGCCACAACAGGCTTTGATATGAGCATGAACCAGAGCGTCCATTAACGGGCTCTTCTCATGTGTTGCAGCTGCGTAAAGCCATCGAAGGCTTCCTGCCGGCGGACGGCGTGAGGCTACGGCCCGTTCTGGCCAGTTTCAGAGACAGAGGCATCAGAGGAGCCAGGATCGACACCGCCGAACTCCACAAACTACTGGACCATCAGGCCAGCTAGAGCACTACACCTCCTCCGACTGGTTACAGGTGAACGAGAGGGCAAGCGCACAAACGTTCAGTCGCTTTATAGAGACACTGGCTCTTTTCATTGGTGGGATTCATGAGTCTCAGAGATCCGCCCTCTTTCTGTTCTCATTTCCTGGGACGTCCTCAGTGGTAAAAAGTGTTTCTGTTCAGGTTAGTCTGTAGTATTTATAATTAGTTGTGTGTAAAACAATAGAAGTCAATGGAAATGTGTGTGTTTGTTGCAGAAATGGATTGAAAAAGACATTTTTTTTTCTGATATTCCAACTTTTCTTTGAATATTATTGTCATTAAATTGGCATCCCTCTCCATGTAAAGACCATTATTTGTTTAAAATGTTTGCCAAATCACTTCAGAGCATCAGTCAGACGGATCCGTTTAGGTTTTTCTGCTGTTATATAAGGACGTGCAATTACATTTCTTACCCGATAAGCATGTTTTCACCATCATGATGTCATTTTTTCTTTTTATTCATTTTTTCTGAAGAGATTTATTGGTGCTGTTTAAAAGTATGTTTATATTGAATGTGTAATTGTTTGCTTTTAAACAATTTTAACCCTGAACTATTGGAGAGTTTTCATCCAAAGCAAACTTTTAAAGGGGTCATGACATGAGAAATAAACCATCCACGCTTATTTCTCCACGCGTCGGAGGATTATATGTTTGTTCGGAGCATTTGACTGAGGCACAGTGTAACGGAGAGGTGGTGTTGACAGATGAAGCAGCGACCGCAGCCACATCACAAACCGTCAGTGAATGATTTCATAATGCTTCGTCTGTGAATGACGGTTGGGTCATGTTTTCAATAGTGAGTGTGACGTTAGTCAATCAGAACAGTGGGTGTTTACTGACAAGCCTTAAAGGAGCCGCGCCTTAAAAACGGATAATTTAACACCCAGTCAGAATGGATTTTTTTCTGTGCAAAAACTTTATTAACATTATGAGTGAACCTCAAGGAACATATTCAAATAATAAAAAAAATCCATGTCATGACCCCTTTAAAACTTTATAAAGGTTTTTGAATTGATTTTTTGTTATATTTCAGCTTGTTACTCACCATGAAAATAGCCCAGATTAAAACACCAACCAACCGAGCAACTTTCTAATTACCATGTTATATTTTGGTAAATGTATGTCCCACCTGTTTCCATCTGGTTCAGCATTAGTGTGTGTAAGTGCAGAAACACAACGGCTGCAGACACCAACAGTGAATAAAAAGTGAAATCTGTGAGCGACTGGACATTTAGTTTTATCTTATATCTTGTTTTTCATTCAATGAAAGTGTTTCGTTTTTTGCGGCAGGTTTGATTAGTTTACCCTTACGCAAAGAAAATATATTTCCATATATTATTGATCAATATATGAAATAGTTTAATGTATGCTGAAAAATAATATATTGCATTAATATATTACAATATATTGAATAATACATAAGGAATTGCCACTTTTCATTAATTTCATTTATACACACCAATGTTTATTCAGGTGAGTTACTTTAGCTCAGTTAAGTTGTGTTTGTATTTGAGTTGAGTTTACGAGGAAAGTTGTGTTGATATTACTTAAGGGTGCATGTTAAAAAAACATGTAAAGTCTAGTTGGTCAAACACAAATTAGTTGAGTTCAATATACTCACAATTCTCATGCACCCTCATTCTCATCGTGTGGAAACTGATTAAATTAAATTTCTCAAGCATGTTTTACTCAAAGTTGTAAGGCAATGAACTAGGGTCAGGTGCCCCCTGGTGGATATCAAGGGCTGGTGAGCATGACAAAAGCAAACACTGATCACCATAATGGTGACTTCAAAGTCATTCACACGAGTGTTAAGACAAAGATAGGCCGTTTGGTTTGAAGTCACCATTATGGTGATCAGTGTTTGCTTGTCACGATCACCAGCTGGAGTGCCCTTGATATCCAGCAGAGGGCACTCCTCCCTAGTTAATTGCCATATCAACATGGATATGTTATATATATATATATATATACCAGAGTGCCCTCTGCTGGATACCAAGGGCACTCCAGCTGGTGATCGTGACAGCTTTAGTTGGGCTCTTGGCTTTTTGACGTTCGTTTTTCTGTGGCTGCTGTAGCTGTGATCTACTGATCTCATCCCAACATTGATTACTGATCAGAACTGTGTTGGTCACTGAATACTTTAACCCTCTGGGGCTGCTCGCGTGTTGGTCAAAATTAGCGATTTTTTTTATTTGAATGAAATTAATGCACTATACTTTAGTTTGATATTGTATAGTTGTATTTGTATAGGATTTTATGGTACCAAATTATATTTATGGAATAGTTATGATCCATTTATTACCCATTAATCACTTTTTGAGCATATAGATCTGAAAATTCAACTTAAACTGGTAAATCTTGAATCTTTGGAGCACAGACTGAAGTTTGATCTCTTTTTAAAAAAGACACTTGGCAGATTGTTGCTGGAAAAAAGTGGAAAAAAAGTAAAACTAAAACAAAGTTATAGAAGTTTGTTTATTATTATGAAAACTGCACAAAAAATACTATTTTAAAATTTGATGAAATATATATTTTCCCAAACATGTTTTACTCTAAAACTGAGAGAAAATCAAAGTCATAAATCTAAATTTGATGTTGCTATCTCAAGAAATGAGCTTTCAGTGAAAGTTAGTTTGGGCTGCAGTACCAAACGCGTCCACTTGAGAAAAATCCGTCTCATTCATTTCCAATGCGTGAACAATACAAGTGTGACTGTTTCTTTCAGGACCGTTTAACCTTTTCGAATCATGTCCATGGTTTTTTTGTGTGTTCACACAGCAAGTGCCAAAACCTTTACCAAGTTTCGTACCATTCCGATGAAGTAAAAAATTCCAAAAAAACAAAATGTAAAATTTTCCAGTCAAATATGACCAAACAGCACCAGAGGGTTAATATCACAGAGCCTATCTCTGTGTGTGTGTCTGAATACAGTGCAGTTATTTGGGAACCGCATGCGGGTGTGTCTCAAAACGTGTGATAATAAGTGACGGTTGGAATGTTGTGTGGGACGGGAATCTCAGCAAGACTTTCCGAGAGTCTGAAGAGACCCTGAAGAATGAAGTACCCGCCCTAGAGAGTGCATCTTTATAATTTACAACCGTACGAGAGGATCCTGTTTTACCAGCCCAGCCCTGATGATGTCATGTGTCTGTCAACTGGGCTAACCGACGCTATTCATGCGAATAATGGAACATAACTCACTCCCAATCCAAACGTTACTTGTGCATCAATACCACATTCACATCCTTTGATGCGTTCACGGAAGCATCTGTTCCCTTAATCATAATCATATTCTGACGCGAGCAGAAATCCTGTAATATTAAACTAGCTTTATGTGTTGTTTGAGGGGTGGGTTAATGCATCTGTGTGTTAACTTTCCCTCGACATTATCAAAAGATTTATAAGTGTTATAAAATAAAAATAACATGCGATCATATTATGAATATGAAATAATACCAAATTTTACAAGACAAAAGAAGTCCAAGGTGAACAATTCTCATGGTGAGTTTATTTTTTATTGTTACACAAAAAGACATGGTTAACTTCAGCGGGGCATGTTGTCACATTATATGAGATACGTCACAATGAGAAAACAAACATTTGTAATACGACACTACCTACATACATAAAATCCATCCATTTTCAACAATATAATATATTGTGAAAAGTAACATTTTTATAGATGCACAGAAAACATTGCAGTGATATCTAAAAATACAGCAGTATTGGAATTGAGTTTAGACAGAATTCTCAAAATATTGTTCTAATAAAGATAAATGCTGTTTGAAACCAACATATAAAACACACATTTGTGCAATGAGGACATCTTCCCATGTGACAGCTATGCATCGTCAGCTTCAGTCCTACAAACAGAGAGAGAATATTACAGTATTATTATCATAACACTAACAGGTGGCTTCTGTACAGATGTGGATAATGTGCTTGTGAATCTATGCATTTCTGAATCTCTTTCAGAGATTTTCCACTCTCTTCCACACGGAAACCGGTTCGTCTACATTACAGGGGCGCGTCCACATCTACAGGGTGTTTTCACCGTTTACAGCGTTTCATGAGAGAGTGACGAGCAGTGGAATATGATGAGTTTTTACTGCATGTATATAGAATTCAACAGGTGTGTGAACAGCAAAGCAAAAGCACACGTTAGTCACCTCATCACTGGATGAAGACGACCGGCGTCCTCGACCGTGTCCGTGACCGTGTCCATGACCGTGTCCGTGACCCTTTTTGTGCTCTTTATCCTTCTTCTTGTCCTTGTCTTTGCACTTGTCCTTGTCTTTATCTTTGCACTTGTCCTTGTCTTTATCTTTGTCTTTGCACTTTTCCTTTTCTTTGTCCTTTTCTTTGCACTCACTCTGTAAAAACCCAGATAAAACAGTGTAATGCGGTTATAATAGCATGTAATAACCCTCGAGGGCTCTTGAAAGGAATCTTCCGGGTTGAGCTCGGCACAAAATACCATTCACAAGCCGTTTTACTTCTGTAATCTGATAGTTTTGAGTAAAACCAGTGTATTACTGGGATGAGAAGTGCTGTAATAACTCTTCTTACCTTGTCCTTGTCCTTGCACTCTTTGTCTTTATCTTTATCGTTATCCTTCTTTCCAAACCCAAAGATTCCCTCCACCTCTTTCCCCTCCTGCTGCTTCACCTCATCTCCTCCAACAGCTGGTGACACACACACACACACACGGTTTCACTTACAAATCAACCATTTGAAAACAAGCAGCATTGGGATGTTTCCTGATGTTTACCTGAGCACAGATCCATGATGAAGCCGTTCTCGTGGTGATCTGATGGCGATGATGACAGCAGTATTTATCCTTCATCCAGAGCTCCTCCTCCTCTCACACCTGAGCAGTTGTTAGGCGTGTTCGACATCAAAGCACTGCGAGATCTGGCGGATCCTGACGCGTTCGGATCACTCTCGCAGTGCTTTGATGTCATGCATAGCACCGCATCAGGTTGAACACACCTGTTGTTTGTGGGATAATGACTCAGCTTAATCCTTTAATTGCATTTGGATCACGCAACTCCCGTCCTACAGCTGTAGCTTATGAATATTAATTAATTTACCAGTAGTCCTCGCTGATTGGCTAGACTTTAACTATGGTGAGCTGTACTTAAGGTGCGTCCAATTCCCGTACCTATTACTATATTCTGTGCTGTTTTGTAGTATAAATAGTGTGAGTAGTGTGTTTACACTGAAAAGTCCATTTGCTTTTGTATTATTAGAACACGAAAACGCGTTTTGCCATTCCACTGCTTTACTTTTCCATTGTTTTCAATGGAACCAATTGAGTTAACCCTTTCACGCATGGAGGTCAGTATTCAAAAAGCCATTTTCTCGCGTATGCATGGGTTTTGATGGCATTGTTGCAGATCATCCTCTACAGTGAACTCTAGCTGATGTGTGGATTTTTTTCTTCTCCAAGATGGCCGATGGTCAGTCAGAAATGCCAAGGTGCTGTGGTCATACCCATCCATTCCTCGGAGACTCTTGCGGGTAAAAACTGTTGTAACATCTAAAGAGTCATATCATTATTAAATCTTCCAAGTATAGTTTGAGGAAACGTTGCACTTTTATTTAACAGTACTTGCGTGTGCTAAGAAAATCCTGGGTAATATAAGGCAACTGCATGGGTTAAAGGTGCAGTATGTAGGATTGACACCTAGTGGTTGAAATGGTATTGCAGTCCAAATTCAAAATATTGGAGATGGTTGTTTCCCGCCCGTTCCTCCTCAGACTCGACGCTCACGCGGTTGCCAGCTTGAGGACACAACAGGAGCAAGCACAATTGGCAATGGAAGCCACACTGTAAGTTGATTTATCCGCGTTTTAATATGCTCTCGTTCATAGAGATGTTTAGATGCATGCCGAGCAGTGGCGGCTGGTGCAACATTTTCTAAGTAGGGCTGTGTTTAAGAAAAAACATTAAGCCAGAACATATTTTACAGGCTTGAAACATTTTAAATAAAGATAACTGTTTTACCAAGTTCAGGATTAAGTTTGAAGATGATTCTCACAAAACTGTATTTTCAGCAAGCATTTTTTCAAGGTAAATTAAAAACACTTTTTCATTTTCATAGTAATTTATGCATGCAGTGCAACAGCCGCCTTAACCTTACAGCATCCAGATATATACAAATCCATTCAGAATTATTGAACACAGTAGAAATCATATTAAATATACATTCTGAATGTGCAGAATATGGCGAAGACAGCTCAAGATCATCAGTGAACAGTTCCTCTGTCAGACTGAGGAGTGTCTGATGAAGCTCATATGTACATATACACCACTGACAAGTAATCTGATTACGTAATGTACGTTACTTGTAATGTTACTTTACTCGTAACACCAAACAAGTAATCTGATTACGTAATGCACGTTACTTGTAATGTTACTTTACTCGTAACACCAAACAAGTAATCTGATTAAGTAATGTACGTTACTTGTAATGTTACTTTACTCGTAACATCAAACAAGTAATCTGATTACGTAATGTACGTTACTTGTAATGTTACTTTACTCGTAACATCAAACAAGTAATCTGATTACGTAATGTTACTTTACTCGTAACATCAAACAAGTAATCTGATTACGTAATGTACGTTACTTGTAATGTTAATTTACTCGTAACACCAAACAAGTAATCTGATTACGTAATGTACGTTACTTGTAATGTTACTTTACTCGTAACACCAAACAAGTAATCTGATTACGTAATGCATGTTACTTGTAATGTTACTTTACTCGTAACACCAAACAAGTAATCTGATTACGTAATGTACGTTACTTGTAGTTACTTTACTCGTAACACCAAACAAGTAATCTGATTACGTAATGTACGTAACTTGTAATGTTACTTTACTCGTAAACACCAAACAAGTAATCTGATTACGTAATGCATGTTACTTGTAATGTTAATTTACTCGTAACACCAAACAAGTAATGATTACGTAATGTACGTTACTTGTAATGTTACTTTACTCATAACATCAAACAAGTAATCTGATTACGTAATGTACGTTACTTGTAATGTTACTTTACTCGTAACATCAAACAAGTAATCTGATTACGTAATGTACGTCACTTGTAATGTTACTTTACTCGTAACACCAAACAAGTAATCTGATTACGTAATGTACGTTACTTGTAATGTGTTACTTTACTCGTAACACCAAACAAGTAATCTGATTACGTAATGTACGTTAATTGTAATGTTACTTTACTCGTAACATCAAACAAGTAATCTGATTACGTAATGTACGTTACTTGTAATGTTACTTTACTCGTAACACCAAACAAGTAATCTGATTACGTAATGCATGTTACTTGTAATGTGTTACTTTACTCATAACACCAAACAAGTAATCTGATTACGTAATGTACGTAACTTGTAATGTTACTTTACTCGTAACACCAAACAAGTAATCTGATTACGTAATGTACGTTACTTGTAATGTTACTTTACTCGTAACACCAAACAAGTAATCTGATTACGTAATGCACGTTACTTGTAATGTTACTTTACTCGTAACACCAAACAAGTAATCTGATTAAGTAATGTACGTTACTTGTAATGTTACTTTACTCGTAACATCAAACAAGTAATCTGATTACGTAATGTACGTTACTTGTAATGTTACTTTACTCGTAACATCAAACAAGTAATCTGATTACGTAATGTTACTTTACTCGTAACATCAAACAAGTAATCTGATTGCGTAATGTACGTTACTTGTAATGTTACTTTACTCGTAACACCAAACAAGTAATCTGATTACGTAATGTACGTTACTTGTAATGTTAATTTACTCGTAACACCAAACAAGTAATCTGATTACGTAATGCATGTTACTTGTAATGTGTTACTTTACTCGTAACACCAAACAAGTAATCTGATTACGTAATGTACGTTACTTGTAATGTTACTTTACTCATAACACCAAACAAGTAATCTGATTATGTAATGTACGTTACTTGTAGTTACTTTACTCGTAACACCAAACAAGTAATCTGATTACGTAATGTACGTAACTTGTAATGTTACTTTACTCGTAACACCAAACAAGTAATCTGATTACGTAATGTACGTTACGTGTAATGTTACTTTACTCGTAACATCAAACAAGTAATCTGATTACGTAATGTTACTTTACTCGTAACATCAAACAAGTAATCTGATTGCGTAATGTACGTTACTTGTAATGTTACTTTACTCGTAACACCAAACAAGTAATCTGATTACGTAATGTACGTTACTTGTAATGTGTTACTTTACTCGTAACACCAAACAAGTAATCTGATTACGTAATGTACGTAACTTGTAACGTTACTTTACTCGTAAACACCAAACAAGTAATCTGATTACGTAATGCATGTTACTTGTAATGTTAATTTACTCGTAACACCAAACAAGTAATGATTACGTAATGTACGTTACTTGTAATGTTACTTTACTCGTAACATCAAACAAGTAATCTGATTACGTAATGTACGTTACTTGTAATGTTACTTTACTCGTAACATCAAACAAGTAATCTGATTGCGTAATGTACGTTACTTGTAATGTTACTTTACTCGTAACACCAAACAAGTAATCTGATTACGTAATGTACGTTACTTGTAATGTTAATTTACTCGTAACACCAAACAAGTAATCTGATTACGTAATGTACGTTACTTGTAATGTTACTTTACTCGTAACACCAAACAAGTAATCTGATTACGTAATGCATGTTACTTGTAATGTTACTTTACTCGTAACACCAAACAAGTAATCTGATTACGTAATGTACGTTACTTGTAGTTACTTTACTCGTAACACCAAACAAGTAATCTGATTACGTAATGTACGTAACTTGTAATGTTACTTTACTCGTAAACACCAAACAAGTAATCTGATTACGTAATGCATGTTACTTGTAATGTTAATTTACTCGTAACACCAAACAAGTAATGATTACGTAATGTACGTTACTTGTAATGTTACTTTACTCGTAACATCAAACAAGTAATCTGATTACGTAATGTACGTTACTTGTAATGTTACTTTACTCGTAACATCAAACAAGTAATCTGATTACGTAATGTACGTAACTTGTAATGTTACTTTACTCGTAACACCAAACAAGTAATCTGATTACGTAATGTACGTTACTTGTAATGTGTTACTTTACTCGTAACACCAAACAAGTAATCTGATTACGTAATGTACGTTAATTGTAATGTTACTTTACTCGTAACATCAAACAAGTAATCTGATTACGTAATGTACGTTACTTGTAATGTTACTTTACTCGTAACACCAAACAAGTAATCTGATTACGTAATGCATGTTACTTGTAATGTGTTACTTTACTCGTAACACCAAACAAGTAATCTGATTACGTAATGTACGTAACTTGTAATGTTACTTTACTCGTAACACCAAACAAGTAATCTGATTACGTAATGTACATTACTTGTAATGTTACTTTACTCGTAACACCAAACAAGTAATCTGATTACGTAATGCACGTTACTTGTAATGTTACTTTACTCGTAACACCAAACAAGTAATCTGATTAAGTAATGTACGTTACTTGTAATGTTACTTTACTCGTAACATCAAACAAGTAATCTGATTACGTAATGTACGTTACTTGTAATGTTACTTTACTCGTAACATCAAACAAGTAATCTGATTACGTAATGTTACTTTACTCGTAACATCAAACAAGTAATCTGATTGCGTAATGTACGTTACTTGTAATGTTACTTTACTCGTAACACCAAACAAGTATTTTTGATTACGTAATGTACGTTACTTGTAATGTTAATTTACTCGTAACACCAAACAAGTAATCTGATTACGTAATGCATGTTACTTGTAATGTGTTACTTTACTCGTAACATCAAACAAGTAATCTGATTACGTAATGTACGTTACTTGTAATGTTACTTTACTCGTAACACCAAACAAGTAATCTGATTACGTAATGCATGTTACTTGTAATGTGTTACTTTACTCGTAACACCAAACAAGTAATCTGATTACGTAATGTACGTTACTTGTAATGTTACTTTACTCATAACACCAAACAAGTAATCTGATTATGTAATGTACGTTACTTGTAGTTACTTTACTCGTAACACCAAACAAGTAATCTGATTACGTAATGTACGTAACTTGTAATGTTACTTTACTCGTAACACCAAACAAGTAATCTGATTACGTAATGCACGTTACTTGTAATGTTACTTTACTCGTAACACCAAACAAGTAATCTGATTACGTAATGTACGTTACTTGTAATGTTACTTTACTCGTAACATCAAACAAGTAATCTGATTACGTAATGTTACTTTACTCGTAACATCAAACAAGTAATCTGATTACGTAATGTTACTTTACTCGTAACATCAAACAAGTAATCTGATTGCGTAATGTACGTTACTTGTAATGTTACTTTACTCGTAACACCAAACAAGTAATCTGATTACGTAATGTACGTTACTTGTAATGTGTTACTTTACTCGTAACACCAAACAAGTAATCTGATTACGTAATGTACGTAACTTGTAATGTTACTTTACTCGTAAACACCAAACAAGTAATCTGATTACGTAATGCATGTTACTTGTAATGTTAATTTACTCGTAACACCAAACAAGTAATGATTACGTAATGTACGTTACTTGTAATGTTACTTTACTCGTAACATCAAACAAGTAATCTGATTACGTAATGTACGTTACTTGTAATGTTACTTTACTCGTAACATCAAACAAGTAATCTGATTACGTAATGTACGTTACTTGTAATGTTACTTTACTCGTAACATCAAACAAGTAATCTGATTACGTAATGTTACTTTACTCGTAACATCAAACAAGTAATCTGATTGCGTAATGTACGTTACTTGTAATGTTACTTTACTCGTAACACCAAACAAGTAATCTGATTACGTAATGCATGTTACTTGTAATGTTACTTTACTCGTAACATCAAACAAGTAATCTGATTGCGTAATGTACGTTACTTGTAATGTTACTTTACTCGTAACACCAAACAAGTAATCTGATTACGTAATGTACGTTACTTGTAATGTTACTTTACTCGTAACATCAAACAAGTAATCTGATTACGTAATGTACGTTACTTGTAATGTTACTTTACTCGTAACATCAAACAAGTAATCTGATTACGTAATGTACGTTACTTGTAATGTTACTTTACTCGTAACATCAAACAAGTAATCTGATTACGTAATGTACGTTACTTGTAATGTTACTTTACTCGTAACATCAAACAAGTAATCTGATTACGTAATGTACGTTACTTGTAATGTTACTTTACTCGTAACACCAAACAAGTAATCTGATTACGTAATGCATGTTACTTGTAATGTGTTACTTTACTCGTAACACCAAACAAGTAATCTGATTACGTAATGTACGTTACTTGTAATGTTACTTTACTCGTAACACCAAACAAGTAATCTGATTACGTAATGTACGTTACTTGTAATGTTACTTTACTCGTAACACCAAACAAGTAATCTGATTACGTAATGTACGTTACTTGTAGTTACTTTACTCGTAACACCAAACAAGTAATCTGATTACGTAATGCACGTTACTTGTAATGTTACTTTACTCGTAACACCAAACAAGTAATCTGATTACGTAATGTACGTTACTTGTAATGTTACTTTACTCGTAACATCAAACGAGTAATCTGATTACGTAATGTACGTTACTTGTAATGTTACTTTACTCGTAACATCAAACAAGTAATCTGATTACGTAATGTTACTTTACTCGTAACATCAAACAAGTAATCTGATTGCGTAATGTACGTTACTTGTAATGTTACTTTACTCGTAACACCAAACAAGTAATCTGATTACGTAATGTACGTTACTTGTAATGTTACTTTACTCGTAACACCAAACAAGTAATCTGATTACGTAATGCATGTTACTTGTAATGTTACTTTACTCGTAACACCAAACAAGTAATCTGATTACGTAATGTACGTTTCTTGTAATGTTACTTTACTCGTAACACCAAACAAGTAATCTGATTACGTAATGCATGTTACTTGTAATGTTACTTTACTCATAACACCAAACAAGTAATCTGATTACGTAATGTACGTTACTTGTAATGTTACATTACTCGTAACATCAAACAAGTAATCTGATTACGTAATGTACGTTACTTGTAATGTTACTTTACTCGTAACATCAAACAAGTAATCTGATTACGTAATGTTACTTTACTCGTAACATCAAACAAGTAATCTGATTGCGTAATGTACGTTACTTGTAATGTTACTTTACTCGTAACACCAAACAAGTAATCTGATTACGTAATGTACGTTACTTGTAATGTTACTTTACTCGTAACACCAAACAAGTAATCTGATTACGTAATGCATGTTACTTGTAATGTGTTACTTTACTCGTAACACCAAACAAGTAATCTGATTACGTAATGTACGTAACTTGTAATATTACTTTACTCGTAAACACCAAACAAGTAATCTGATTACGTAATGTACGTTACTTGTAATGTTACTTTACTCGTAACACCAAACAAGTAATCTGATTACGTAATGTACATTACTTGTAATGTTACTTTACTCGTAACATCAAACAAGTAATCTGATTACGTAATGTACGTTACTTGTAATGTTACTTTACTCGTAACATCAAACAAGTAATCTGATTACGTTATGTACGTTACTTGTAATGTTACTTTACTCGTAACATCAAACAAGTAATCTGATTCCGTAATGTACGTTACTTGTAATGTTACTTTACTCGTAACATCAAACAAGTAATCTGATTACGTAATGTACGTTACTTGTAATGTTACTTTACTCGTAACATCAAACAAGTAATCTGATTCCGTAATGTACGTTACTTGTAATGTTACTTTACTCGTAACATCAAACAAGTAATCTGATTACGTAATGTACGTTACTTGTAATGTTACTTTACTCGTAACACTAAACAAGTAATCTGATTACGTAATGCACGTTACTTGTAATGTTACTTTACTCGTAACATCAAACAAGTAATCTGATTACGTAATGCACGTTACTTGTAATGTTACTTTACTCGTAACATCAAACAAGTAATCTGATTACGTAATGTACGTTACTTGTAATGTTACTTTACTCATAACATCAAACAAGTAATCTGATTACGTAATGCATGTTACTTGTAATGCGTTACTTTACTCGTAACACCAAACAAGTAATCTGACTACGTAATGTACGTTACTTGTAATGTTACTTTACTCGTAACACCAAACAAGTCATCTGATTACGTAATGTACGTTACTTGTAATGTTACTTTACTCGTAACACCAAACAAGTCATCTGATTACGTAATGCACGTTACTTGTAATGTGTTACTTTACTCGTAACACCAAACAAGTAATCTGATTACGTAATGTACGTTACTTGTAATGTTACTTTACTCATAACATCAAACAAGTAATCTGATTACGTAATGCATGTTACTTGTAATGTGTTACTTTACTCGTAACACCAAACAAGTAATCTGATTACGTAATGTACGTTACTTGTAATGTTACTTTACTCGTAACACCAAACAAGTAATCTGATTACGTAATGTACGTTACTTGTAATGTTACTTTACTCGTAACACCAAACAAGTAATCTGATTACGTAATGTACGTTACTTGTAATGTTACTTTACTCGTAACACCAAACAAGTAATCTGATTACGTAATGCACGTTACTTGTAATGTTACTTCACTCGTAACACCAAACAAGTAATCTGATTACGTAATGTACGTTACTTGTAATGTTACTTTACTCGTAACATCAAACAAGTAATCTGATTACGTAATGTACGTTACTTGTAATGTTACTTTACTCGTAACATCAAACAAGTAATCTGATTACGTAATGTACGTTACTTGTAATGTTACTTTACTCGTAACACCAAACAAGTAATCTGATTACGTAATATACGTTACTTGTAATGTTACTTTACTCGTAACATCAAACAAGTAATCTGATTACGTAATGCACGTTACTTGTAATGTTACTTTACTCGTAACAGCAAACAAGTAATCTGATTGCGTAATGTACGTTACTTGTAATGTTACTTTACTCGTAACATCAAACAAGTAATCTGATTACGTAATGCATGTTACTTGTAATGTTACTTTACTCGTAACATCAAACAAGTAATCTGATTACGTAATGCATGTTACTTTACTTGTAACATCAAACAAGTAATCTGATTACGTACTGCACGTTACTTGTAATGCTACTTTACTCGTAACATCAAACAAGTAATCTGATTGCGTAATGTACGTTACTTGTAATGTTACTTTACTCGTAACACCAAACAAGTAATCTGATTACGTAATGTACGTTACTTGTAATGTTACTTTACTCGTAACACCAAACAAGTCATCTGATTACGTAATGTACGTTACTTGTAATGTTACTTTACTCGTAACACCAAACAAGTAATCTGATTACGTAATGTACGTTACTTGTAATGTTACTTTACTCATAACATCAAACAAGTAATCTGATTACGCAATGTACGTTACTTGTAATGCGTTATCCTGCTGGAAGAGCCACAGCCACCAGGGAATACCGTTTCCATGAAAGGCTGTACATGGTCTGCAACAATGCTTAGGTAGGTGGTACGTGTCAAAGTAACATCCACATGGATGGCAGGACCCAAGGTTTCCCAGCAGAACATTGCCCAAAGCATCACACTGCCTCCGCCGGCTTGCCCTCTTCCCATAGTGCATCCTGGTGCCATGTGTTCCCCAGGTAAGCCACGCACACGCACCCGGCCATCCACGTGATGTAAAAGAACACGTGATTCATCAGACCAGGCCACCTTCTTCCATTGCTCCGTGGTCCAGTTTTGATGCTCACGTGTCACTGTTGGTGCTTTCGGCGGTGGACAGGGGTCAGCATGGGCACCCTGACTGGTCAGCGGCTATGCAGCCCCATAGGCAACAAACTGAGATGCACTGTGTATTCTGACACCTTTCTATCAGAACCAGCATTAACTTCTGGAGCAATTTGAGCTCCAATAGCTCGTCTGTTTGATCGGACCACACGGGCCAGCCTTCGCTCCCCACGTGCATCAATGAGCCATGGCCGCCCATGACCCTGTCGCCGGTTCTCCACTGTTCCTTCCTTGGAGCACTTTTGATAGATCCTGACCACTGCAGACCGGGAACACCCCACAAGAGCTGCAGTTTTGGAGATGCTCTGACCCAGTCGTCTAGCCAACACAATTTGGCCAATGTTCACTTGCTGCCTAATATATCCCACCCACTAACAGGAGCCGTGATGAATCAGTGTTAATCAGTGTTATTCACTTCACCGGTCATAATGTTATGCCTGATTGGTATAAATTAATCTTAAAATGTTCATTGTTCTACTTAACATTAATGTATTAACTAATTTAACCGTGTATTCTTACACCGTGTCCACACCAGATAGAAGCCATTATAATCAGTGATGCTGTTCTATTTCTGAAGCTCGCACGACTTCTGATACACAGAACCTCAAATTTAAGTGAAGTGATGACAGTTTTCATCCCCTTTAACTCTTGCAAATGTGATTTTGTTTGATTGGTTTAGACATTAAAAGAGTTGTGTGGTTAGGTTTCCTGTCCACCGTCATCATGAAGTAAAAAGCCAGATGTGCACGCCTGAAAACAACCGTAAAAAGTCTTTATTCAGTAATCATTCCATTTGTACTCTGTAAAAACATGATCTGTAATTTATCAGACAGTGCAAAGTTGATTTTCTCAGAATCAGAATCATAATGAGATCAGTGAAGCAGCTCGGCTCGGATTTACAGTCAGAACCACACGGTCCACAGACACAGAAGGCCACAGATGGACACGAACGCAAAGAAACACAAACACTCGACCGTTACAAGACTGCGTGGAGATTGGCAGGTCTGAAGCGATTAGCATGAGGGGAGGAGCTCTGGCAGTTTGACTGGCACATTCACCTATCAGCATTAGTTCCTGTACGAGGCTCCTCCCACACCACAGTCTCTGACTGGCAGGATATTCAGACAGTGAGGCCTCTCATTGGTGGACACCCCTGGTGCTGCTCTGTGATTGGCTAATCCAGGGGCTCACATCTGTCCATCAGAAGACGTAGATTTTGTCTCTCTGAACCGTGTCGAGGTCGTCGTCCATAGTGAGCAGAACCTGAGACGGACGGACGGACGGGTGTTTATGTGACAGTATTGTTTTGCGTTGTCTGGTTTGGCTTTGACTGATGTTTTGGACTCACCAGGAAGGATCCGAACATGGCGATGGATGACAGGAAGTGCCAGATGTCGTGATCGTCGAAGAAGGAGAGCAGGATACACTCGCGGTTGTGCTCGCGAGACTCAGCTGGAGTTTTCTGGAGACACAGATCGAGTCTGATCAACATGAGTACAGGTCACAGGTCACTGACAACCAACAGGAGCTTGAGGTGAATACAGTGATGCTAAAGGGCCAGTTTGGACCCCGAACACTGAACGCAGTGTGTGTGTGTGTGTGTGTGTGTGTGTGTGTGAGTGAGTGTCTGAGAGTGTGTGCGAATGTGTGTGTGAGTGAGAGCGTGTGTGTGAGTGACTTTGTGTGTGTGTGTGTGAGTGACTGTGTGTGTGAATGAGAGAGTGTGTGTGTGTGTGAGTGAGTGTCTGACAGTGTGTGCGAATGTGTGTGTGTGAATGAGAGAGTGTGCGTGTGAGTGAGTGTCTGTGTGTGCGAATGTGTGTGTGAGTGAGAGTGTGTGTGTGAGAGAGTGTGTGTGTATGAGTGTGCGAGTGTGTGTATGTGAGAGTGTGAGTGTGTGTGAATGTATGCGAGTGAGAGTGAGTGTGTGAGTGTGTTTATGAGTGTGAGTGAGAGTGTTTATGAGTGTGAGTGTGTGCAAGTGTGTGTATGTGAGAGGGAGAGTGTGTGTGAGTGAGAGTGTGTTTATGAATGTGAGTGTGTGCGAGTGTGTGTGTGTGTGTGTGAGTGAGAGTGTGTGTGAATGAGTGAGTGTGTGTGAGTGAGAGTCTGTGTTTATGAGTGAGAGTGTGTGTGAGTGAGTGTGTGTGAGTGAGTGTGTGTGAGTGAGTGTGTGTGAGTGAGTGTGTGTGAGTGAGTGTGTGTGAGTGAGTGTGTGTGTGTGAGAGTGGCTGTGTGTGTGAATGAGAGAGTGTGTGTGTGAGAGAGTGCGTGTGAGTGTCTGTGTGTGCGAATGTGTGTGTGAGAGAGTGTGTGTGTATGAGTGTGTGCGAGTGTGTGTATGTGAGTGTGTGTGAATGTATGCGAGTGAGAGTGAGTGTGTGAGTGAGAGTGTGTTTATGAGTGTGAGTGAGAGTGTGTTTATGAGTGTGAGTGAGAGTGTGTTTATGAGTGTGAGTGTGTGCGAGTGTGTGTATGTGAGAGGGAGAGTGTGTGTGAGTGAGAGTGTGTTCATGAATGTGAGTGTGTGCGAGTGTGTGTATGTGAGAGTGTGTGTGTGAGTGTGTGTGAGTGAGAGTGTGTGTGAATGAGTGAGTGTGTGAGAGTCTGTGTTTATGAGTGAGAGTGTGTGAGAGTGAGTGTGTGTGAGTGAGAGTGTGTGAGTGAGAGTCTGTGTATGAGTGCGAGTGTGAGTGAGAGTGTGTGTGAGTGACTGTGTGCGTGTGTGAGTGACTGTGTGCGTGTGTGAGTGACTGTGTGAGAGTCTGTGTTTATGAGTGAGAGTGTGTGAGAGTGAGTGTGTGTGAGTGAGAGTGTGTGAGTGAGAGTCTGTGTATGAGTGCGAGTGTGAGTGAGAGTGTGTGTGAGTGACTGTGTGCGTGTGTGAGTGACTGTGTGCGTGTGTGAGTGACTGTGTGCGTGTGTGAGTGACTGTGTGTGTGAATGAGAGAGTGTGTGTGTGAATGAGAGAGTGTGTGTGTGAGTGACTGTGTGTGTGAATGAGAGTGTGTGTGTGTGAGTGAGTGTCTGAGAGTGTGTGTGAATGAGAGAGTGTGCGTGTGAGTGAGTGTCTGTGTGTGCGAATGAGTGTGTGAGTGAGAGTGTGTGTGTGAGAGAGTGTGTGTGTATGAGTGTGTGCGAGTGTGTGAATGTATGCGAGTGAGAGTGAGTGTGTGAGTGAGAGTGTGTTTATGAATGTGAGTGTGTGCGAGTGAGTGAGTGTGTGAATGAGTGAGTGTGTGTGAGTGAGTGTGTTTGAGTGAGTGTGTGTGAGTGAGTGAGAGTCTGTGTTTATGAGTGAGAGTGTGTGAGAGTGAGAGTGTGTGAGAGTGAGAGTGTGTGAGTGAGTGTGTGTGAGAGAGTGTGTGAGAGTGAGAGTGTGTGAGTGAGTGTGAGTGAGAGTGTGTGAGCGAGAGTCTGTGTATGAGTGTGAGTGTGTGCGAGTGTGTGTGTCAGTGAGAGTGTGTGTGTGAATGAGAGAGTGTGTGTGTGAGTGACTGTGTGTGTGTGTGAGTGACTGTGTGTGTGAATGAGAGAGTGTGAGTGAGTGTGAGTGTGTGTGAGTGAGTGTGTGTGTGTGTGTGTGAGAGTGTGAGTGTGTGTGTGAGAGTGTGTATGAGTGTGAGTGTGTGAGTGTGTGTATGTGTGTGTGTGAGTGTGTTTATGAATGTGAGAGTGTGTGAGTGTGTGTGAGTGTGAGTGAGAGTGTGTGAGTGTGTGTGTGTGTGAGTGTGTATGTGAGTGTGTTTATGAATGTGAGTGTGAGTGAGAGTGTGTGAGTGTGAGTGTGTGAGTGAGAGTGTGTGAGTGTGAGTGATTGAGTGTGTGTGTGTGTGTGTGAGTGCGAGTGTGTATGTGAGTGTGTATGTGAGTGCGTATGTGAGTGTGTATGTGAGTGTGTATGTGAGTGTGTATGTGAGTGTGTTTATGAATGTGAGTGTGAGTGTGTGAGTGTGAGTGATTGAGTGTGAGTGATTGAGTGTGTGTGTGTGTGTGTGTGTGTGTGTGTGACTCACCTGCCATGTACTGAGACCCTGAAAGAAGAAGAACAGAGCGAAGCCCCAAACCACAGCGGTGAAGAGGATACACACCAGAGCCAGACACTTGATACGCTCGCCACTGCGCAGCTACACACACACACACCAGTCAAAAACAAACATCTTCACACATCTGAATGACACTAACACACAAACTCAGATGTCCTGAGCACAGGAGATGATGTCATCACCTTCATTATGATGTAAAAGGCGAAGTACAGCAGCAGGTTACAGATGGCGATGGCCAGCAGGTACGAGGCGAAGTCATTGGGTCGTTTGATGAGGCCGTACGCCGCCCTGCAAACACACACACACACACACACACACACGGGTCACGTATCCATGTGACTGAGATGCGTGATGATGATGATGAAGTGTAACTCACAGTGACCAGTTCACAATGTTTCCCATCACCAGCAGAACCATCCGATCCTACAGACAAAAACACACACGTCAGATTTACTGCGACAGCTGCATGTGTGTGTATGTGTGTGAGTGAGAGTGTGTGTGTGAGAGAGGGAGAGAGAGAGTGAGTGTGTGTGTGTGTGTGTGAGTGAGAGTGTGTGTGTGTGTGTGAGTGAGAGTGTGTGTGTGTGTGTGAGTGAGAGAGTGAGAGTGTGTGTGTGAGAGGGAGAGAGAGAGAGTGTGTGTGTGTTGTACTCACGATGTACATGGGTCCACTGCACTGCCGAATACAGTCTGTGTAGATCACATTCACTATCCTACGCAAGATCCCAGAGTCTGAAACACACACACAGAGTTTAAGGAAACACACCATCAGCTTGTCCTGCCGAATGTCAGGCGTGTGTGTGTGACTCACCGAGTCTCCAGCGACCCATGTAGTAGAGCTGAGTGCTCAGCAGCATCGTGGCCAGTATGTGTATGACAGAGAAAACGATCCAGAACACCGTGTTACCCTTACCAAACACCTGACACACAAACATACACACACACAGGCTGGTTTGACTCAACTCATTTACATTCAATGATATTGTCTGACCCCTAAACCTGTGTGTGTGTGTGTGAGAGAGAGTGTGACTGAGTGTGTGTGTGAGAGCGTGTGTGTGAGAGAGTGTGTGTGTGATGAGTGAGTGAGTGAGTGAGTGAGTGAGTGAGTGTGTGTGTGTGATGAGTGAGTGAGTGAGTGAGTGAGTGAGTGAGTGAGTGAGTGAGTGAGTGAGTGAGTGAGTGAGTGAGTGAGTGAGTGAGTGAGTGTGTGTTCTCACCACCCCCAGCACAGAGAAGAATATAACCGCTGCCAGACATGCGTAGGCTGAGTATGCGCTGGCGTTGATGTCCGGGTGTCTCTTCTGGTACAGCTTCAACATACACAGTCCAGCAATCATGTACATGAACGACGTGTCTGACACACACACACACACACACACGTTAGACAAAATAAGATCATTCCCCAAACTTTAAAAAAATATTTATTTTCCCCCTAAGATTTCAAGTTAAAAGTCGTTATGAAATGAAAGTTCATAGAGCGTATGGTTGTTTTATTTCCTAAAGCTTGTTGAGCTGGTCATGTGTAATCAGACTGTGATGTTCCTCTCACTCACCGAACTGGAAGTTGGTGTAGTTGGGACAGACGTGGTAGCAGGCGCTGAGCAGCCCCTCCATCATCAGAGCGGTGCCCATGGCATAATACAGGCCGAAGTGCTTCGGGATCCCACACTCCTGAAACACACACACATGCGTCAGGACCGTGCTCTGAACAGAAGTGTGTCAGTGGTTGGACGGGCTCTCACCAGGGCGTTGGTGTCGCTGCGCTCCAGCGCGCGGTTGTGAAGGATGTCCCTCTGCAGGACGATGAGCAGGAACAGCAGCCCCAGCATCACGTAGCCCAGGTTACTCAGGATGTTATTGAACGAGCTGGAGCAGAGATCACACCAATCACGGCTATATACTCATACTCACACTCACACATACGCAAACACACACACTCATACTCACACTCACACTCGCGCGCACTCATACTTACTCACTCATACGCACACACTCACTCATACTCACACTCGCGCACACTCATACTCACATGCACACACACACTCATACTCATACTCACACTCGCGCGCACTCATACTCACTCATACTCACACTCGCGCGCACTCATACTCATACTCACACTCACATGCACACACACACACTCATACTCACATGCACACACACACACACTCATACTCACATGCACACACACACACACACACACACACACACACTCATACTCATACTCATACTCATACTCATACTCATACTCATACTCATACTCACGTGCACTCATACTCACTCATACGCACGCGCACACACACATTCATACTCACTCACTCATACTCGCACTCACGCGCACTCATACTCGCACTCACGCGCACTCATACTCGCACTTATACACTCATACTCGCACTCGCACGCACTCATACTCACTCACTCACGCACACACGCACTCATACTCGCACTCACGTGCACTCATACTCGCACTCATACACTCATACACTCATACTCGCACCCGCGCGCACTCATACTCACACTCGCGCGCACTCATACTTACTCACACACGCACTCACTCATACGCACACACGCACTCATACTCACACTCGCGCGCACTCATACTCACTCACTCATACTCACACTCACGCGCACTCATACTCGCACTTATACACTCATACTCGCACTCGCGCGCACTCATACTCACACTCGCGCGCACTCATACTCACTCACTCACTCGCGCTCGCACTCACTCGCGCTCGCACTCACGCGCACTCACTCACTCGCGCTCGCACTCACGCGCACTCATACTCGCACTCACGCTTATACACTCATACTCGCACTCGCGCTTATACACTCATACTCGCACTCGCGCGCACTCATACTCGCACTCGCGCGCACTCATACTCGCACTCGCGCGCACTCATACTCGCACTCGCGCGCACTCATACTCGCACTCGCGCGCACTCATACTCGCACTCGCGCGCACTCATACTCGCACTCGCGCGCACTCATACTCGCACTCGCGCGCACTCATACTCGCACTCGCGCGCACTCATACTCGCACTCGCGCGCACTCATACTCGCACTCGCGCGCACTCATACTCGCACTCGCGCGCACTCATACTCGCACTCGCGCGCACTCATACTCGCACTCGCGCGCACTCATACTCGCACTCGCGCGCACTCATACTCACTCACACACACTCACTCATACTCACACACGCACTCATACTCACACACGCACTCACTCATACTCACACTCGCAGTCATACTCACACTCGCGCGCACTCATACTCACTCACTCATACGCACTCATACTCACACTCACACTCACTCATACGCACACACGCAGTCATACTCACACGCACACACGCAGTCATACTCACACTCACGCGCACTCATACTCACTCACTCATACGCACACGCACTCATACTCACTCACTCATACGCACAC
>CM077199.1:38052453-38054953 GCA_039654625.1 Rhinogobio ventralis
ATCTGTGCCATACTTCATCTGAGCCATACTTCATCTGTACTACATACTTCATCTGAGCCATACTTCATCTGTGCCATACTTCATCTGTGCCATACTTCATCTGTGCCATACTTCATCTGAGCCATACTTCATCTGTACTACATACTTCATCTGTGCCATACTTCATCTGTACTACATACTTCATCTGTGCCATACTTCATCTGTACTACATACTTCATCTGTACTACATACTTCATCTGAGCATACTTCATCTGAGCATACTTCATCTGAGCATACTTCATCTGAGCCATACTTCATCTGTACTACATACTTCATCTGTACTACATACTTCATCTGTGCCATACTTCATCTGAGCATACTTCATCTGTACATGCTGTTTACACGGATCGGTGACGTCACTACGCGTTCATCCAACTAGGAAAGTCGTTCCACCGGATGTTACTTCACGGCTCAAATAACACATGAACACTGAGGTGATTGAACACAAATACACAAATAGTGTATTTATCCACTGTAAACACGTTAACAAACACAGCGTCACGCAATCTCCCGCCCGTTTACAGAGAATTGACTTGTGTGTTATCAATACCATGACAGAAACACACACACATATATCTGTACAGACTCACCGTGCCTCGCGCTGAGCTCCTGGTGGTGTTCTCAACACAAACGCATCACACCGTTCACTATAACAGACAGCCTGGCGTAAAACTGAGGTAAATGCGATGCGCTCGCGCTGTTGTGTTGATACACTGACCAACGGCTCTGAGTGACGCCGCGTCGCCGTGATGTCATCGCGCACGCGTCACGTGACACACACGCCAACTGCACACACTTTCACAATTATTTACACAAAGTACATCGTACACAGAGTTCATAATACACACAATTCAACGTTTATTTAACATGTCGTCAAAACAGCTGCTGTCGAAGCGATCTTCTGAGGGCGGGTCTACACCGTTGATCAGCCAATGGCAGCGCAGAATGATGGCACGTGACAGGAGTTTGTTTACATACACACTTGCATTAATCAATAAATAGTACATTATTTAACAGCCACGGAATCATTTATTCACCCGATTTGTTCAAAGCAGCATTCATTTATGAACGAAACGTTGCCGAATTAGCAAAGACTCAAAATGCGTCATTATATTCATACGAAAGCCCTCTCTTGCTCTTGTTGTTGTGGGCATTCATATTAATTTTGGGCATTTTTGAGACAATGCTGCATTGATTTTGAACCCGGCAGGAACACAAGAAATCACATTACACAGAACTTATTGGTTGCATTTTAAATCACATTAATGTTAAATCAGATTTAGTGATATCACACACACACACATCTGTACATGAATGCGCTCGAATGCCTGGTGTTGTGGTTTCCTCTCTGCTGTCAGATGCAGGAAGTCAAACATGCCTTGGTTTGAGATGCTTCCCTCTGATTGGATGGATTCGGCGCTGACGTCACGTCGGCCCGTTCATCTGTGCAGGGCCTAGGCGAACACCTGCAGGGGGCGCCAGTGAGCGCGTATCTGGCTCTACATTGATTTTAGTGCCAGATATGCAATCATAAATATGATTGCCTGCCCCACTGGTTCCTCCAGCACTATTGGGCTAGAGTACTGTCAGCCTGTCCTGTATTGGGACTGTGTGACTGTGGCATGGAGCGCTCAATGCTTTAGCAGGCTACGCTAAGCGTCGGGGAAGTTCAAGCGTGCAAAAACCGACACTTGAAATCAACGTTTGAAGAACATCTAAACAAAAATAGACAAAGACTCACTTTAAACATGTATCCAAATGTAATAATGATGTAGTTCTACCTGAGAACCGTTTCTTACTAAGGATTGCACAAACATATATATATATATATATTATAGGGATATACAGGCATCTAGGGGCTACACAATGTGTACAATATATACAAATATAATGTGTGTGTGTGTGTGTGTGTGTTACAGATACTGAGATCATATTGAGTGAGTTATAATAAAGGCTTGAGCATCTTTATTAATATACACAATTCAGATTTACCAAATAAAACAACTGTAATGATAGATAGATATTATTACGTGTGTATTGTAAATGTGTGTGTGTTATTAATGCTATAGAGAGATGCGCATGCTCTGAGGCTCGTGCATGAGGAGTTGCGCATTCACGGGTCCCACATTCCTGTCTCCGAGCGCGTTTCCGGTTGGAAAGGGGGGGGGGGGGTATGCAGGGAACTTCTTGTTGTCATGGCAATAGTTTCCTCAGCGCATTCGAGCAGACAGCGAGAGATCTGAGGAATATAATAAACCAAACACACGCGCGCACGCGCGCTCACGTCCTGTTGCCAAGGCGACCGAGACATGCGCTCGCGCAGGCAATGAAGTCATTGTTACGCTATCGGTTGCCACGGCGACATCCATGAGAGGGCGCTGCGCAAAGGGGCGGCGCTCGCGTCCTGACGCACGGAGGGGGCGTGTCCGGGGAGCGCGCTGCGCGTCCTCGCTTGTTGTTC
>CM077199.1:38059953-38077453 GCA_039654625.1 Rhinogobio ventralis
TCATCTCGTGTTCATCTCGTATTAGTCTCGTGTTCATCTCTTGTTCATCTCGTGTTCGTCTCTTGTTCATCTCGTATTAGTCTCGTGTTCATCTCGTATTAGTCTCGTGTTCATCTCGTGTTCATCTCGTATTAGTCTCGTGTTCATCTCGTATTAGTCTCGTGTTCATCTCGTGTTCATCTCGTATTAGTCTCGTGTTCATCTCTTGTTCATCTCGTATTAGTCTCGTGTTCATCTCTTGTTCATCTCGTATTAGTCTCGTGTTCATCTCTTGTTCATCTCGTATTAGTCTCGTGTTCATCTCTTGTTCATCTCGTATTAGTCTCGTGTTCATCTCGTATTAGTCTCGTGTTCATCTCGTGTTCATCTCGTATTAGTCTCGTGTTCATCTCGTATTAGTCTCGTGTTCATCTCTTGTTCATCTCGTATTAGTCTCGTGTTCATCTCGTGTTCATCTCTTGTTAGTCTCGTGTTCATCTCTTGTTCGTCTCGTGTTCATCTCGTGTTCATCTCTTGTTCATCTCGTGTTCGTCTCGTGTTCATCTCGTGTTCGTCTCGTGTTCGTCTCGTGTTCGTCTCGTGTTCGTCTCGTGTTCGTCTCGTGTTCGTCTCGGGTTCATCTCTTGTTCGTCTCGTGTTCATCTCTTGTTCATCTCGTGTTCATCTCGTGTTCGTCTCGTGTTCATCTCTTGTTCGTCTCGTGTTCGTCTCGTGTTCATCTCTTGTTCGTCTCGTGTTCGTCTCGTGTTCATCTCTTGTTTGTCTCGTGTTCATCTCGTTTTCATCTCTTGTTCATCTCGTGTTAGTCTCGTGTTCGTCTCGTGTTCATCTCTTGTTCGTCTCGTGTTAGTCTCGTGTTCATCTCGTATTAGTCTTGTGTTCATCTCGTGTTCATCTCTTGTTCATCTCGTATTAGTCTTGTGTTCATCTCGTATTAGTCTTGTTCATCTCTTGTTCATCTCGTATTAGTCTCGTGTTCATCTCTTGTTCATCTCGTATTAGTCTCGTGTTCATCTCTTGTTCATCTCGTATTAGTCTCGTGTTCATCTCTTGTTCATCTCGTGTTAGTCTCGTGTTCATCTCGTGTTCATCTCGTGTTAGTCTCGTGTTAGTCTCGTGTTCATCTCTTGTTCATCTTGTGTTAGTCTCGTGTTCATCTCTTGTTCATCTCGTGTTAGTCTCGTGTTCATCTCTTGTTCATCTCGTGTTAGTCTCGTGTTCATCTCTTGTTCATCTCGTGTTAGTCTCGTGTTCATCTCTTGTTCATCTCGTGTTAGTCTCGTGTTCATCTCGTATTAGTCTTGTGTTCATCTCGTGTTCATCTCTTGTTCATCTCGTATTAGTCTTGTGTTCATCTCGTGTTCATCTCGTATTAGTCTTGTGTTCATCTCGTATTAGTCTTGTTCATCTCGTGTTCGTCTCGTGTTCGTCTCGTGTTCGTCTCGTGTTCATCTCGTGTTCGTCTCAAGTCAACTTTATTTATATAGCGCTTTTTACAATGCAGATAGTTTCAAAGCAGCTTCACAGTGTTAAACAGGAAAATAATGCAACCGAATTTGATTCGGCTGTACAGGCATTTTGGCCCACAGGACTGCCGCATACTGGATGTTTTTCCCTTTTCACACCATTCTTTGTAAACTCTAGAAATGGTTGTGCGTGAAAATCCCAGTAACTGAGCAGATTGTGAAATACTCAGACCGGCCCGTCTGGCACCAACAACCATGCCACGCTCAAAATTGCTTAAGTCACCTTTCTTTCCCATTCTGACATTCAGTTTGGAGTTCAGGAGATTGTCTTGACCAGGACCACACCCCTAAATGCATTGAAGCAACTGCCATGTGATTGGTTGATTAGATAATTGCATTAATGAGAAATTGAACAGGTGTTCCTAATAATCCTTTAGGTGAGTGTATATTCAAGTAATGTAGTTGACATAGTTAATTTAGTTTAGTAATTAAATTTATTTATTTATTTATTTATTTATTTGAAAATTGAGTGTCCCCAACTGAGCAAGCCAAGCCAAAGGCGTCGTGTTTGTCTCGGTGTTTGTCTCGGTGTTTGTCTCGGTGTTTGTCTCGGTGTTGGTCTCGGTGTTGGTCTCGGTGTTGGTCTCGGTGTTGGTCTCGGTGTTGGTCTCGGTGTTGGTCTCGGTGTTGGTCTCGGTGTTGGTCTCGGTGTTGGTCTCGGTGTTGGTCTCGGTGTTGGTCTCGGTGTTGGTCTCGGTGTTGGTCTCGGTGTTGGTCTCGGTGTTGGTCTCGGTGTTGGTCTCGGTGTTGGTCTCGGTGTTGGTCTCGGTGTTGGTCTCGGTGTTGGTCTCGGTGTTGGTCTCGGTGTTGGTCTCGGTGTTGGTCTCGGTGTTGGTCTCGGTGTTGGTCTCGGTGTTGGTCTCGGTGTTCGTCTCAAGTCAACTTTATTTATATAGCGCTTTTTACAATGCAGATAGTTTCAAAGCAGCTTCACAGTGTTAAACAGGAAAATAATGCAACCGAATTTGATTCGGCTGTACAGCCGCTCTGGAGAAAACCAGAAAATCAGTCAGGGTGCCAGTTCTCCTTTGGCCAATTAACAAACAGTGTATGATTATTATTTTGGCAGCCTTACAGGTCAGAAGTCATATTAGATTGGAATATTCAAAAGATCGGAGTCATCACGTCGGAGACAGATCCATTGAGGATGCCATGTCGATGAGGCAATTTCAGAGGTTAGACTAATTGACACGGTCTCTGCAGACACTTCAGGGATGAGTTGGTCATGTCCGGGCGCAGGTCCACCATCTGATCTGGATACGGCCCGGATCCGGCTGACTGCAGTAAACCTCGGGATAAACAGAGAGACTAACATTAGCGTAGATGCCATTCTTCTTATGATGTAACGAGTACATCAGGTGTTATGGGAAGTGTTCCCGGTTCCGGCTGACCTAGTTAATGCAGCCTAACAATCATTTAACTGATTTGAATAATATAAATTATAAATGTTTTATGTGTATGCCATAGTAAAGAGATGTGTTTTTAGTCTAGATTTAAACTGACAGAGTGTGTCTGCTTCCCGAACAATGCTAGGAAGGCTGTTCCAGAGTTTAGGAGCTAAATAGGAAAAGGATCGACCGCCTGCAGTTGATTTTGATATTCTAGGTATTATCAACTGGCCAGAGTTTTGAGACCGCAATAGACGTGATGGAGTATAATGCGTTAAGAGCTCGCTCAAGTACTGGGGAGCTAAACCATTTAGTGCTTTGTAAGTAATTAGCAAGATTTTAAAATGTATGTGATGTTTAATAGGGAGCCAGTGCAGTGTTGACAGAACCGGGCTAATATGGTCATACTTCCTGGTTCTAGTAAGAACTCGAGCTGCTGCGTTTTGGACCAGCTGCAGTTTATTTATTAAGCGAGCAGGGCATCCACCCAGTAGAGCATTACAATAATCTAGCCTTGAGGTCATGAACGCATGAACTAACTGTTCAGCATTTTGCATTGAAAGCATGTGCCGTAATGTGACAATATTAGGTCTAAAGTATGATTACGGTGATGAGTGGGTCCTGACACGTGTTGCCTAACTCCAATAGAGTTTAGAACGTCTTTTTCAGTACTAACTCTGATAGAAAATCAGCAAATTCTCTGGTAAAGTGTGTATTGTGCCCTGGTGGCCTGTATACAGTAGCCAACACAAATGTTAAATGGGATTTATCAATTTCACTACATAACCTTACATAAAGCACCAAAACTTCAAAAGAATTATATTTGAAACTAGACTTCTGAGTAATACTGAAGATATTATTATAAATTACAGCAACACCTCCCCCTTTACCTTTCAGACGCGGCTCGTGTTTATAACAATAATCTTGTGGGGTGGACTCATTTAAAGTGATGTAGTCGTCAGGTTTTAGCCAGGTTTCTGTCAAACACAGCACATCTAGATTATTATCTGTAATCATATCATTAACAATAAGCGTTTTAGAGGAAAGGGATCGAATATTCAGCAGCCCGAGCTTTATCATTTGTTCATCTGTATTATATTTTGTTGTTTATTTGTTGAACATCAATTACATTTTTACCGTTGAATAGTTTTGATGTTTTTTTGTATTTACTAATTCGTGGAACAGACACAGTATCTATGTGATAATATCTAGGTGAAAGAGTCTCTATGTGCTGGGATTTATCTGACTTCTGTGACGTGAGACAGCTAGCAGACGGTCGGGTAAGCCAGTCCGTCAGCTTCCTGACCTGGGCCCTAGTTAGTCAAGGTTTAGCTCTAAGACTATGTGCCAAATTACTAGAGAGAAGAGCGGCACCACCCCAGGAGGGATGGATATCTCTTGCGTTCATCTCTTGTTCATCTCGTATTAGTCTTGCGTTCATCTCGTATTAGCCTTGCGTTCATCTCGTATTAGCCTTGCGTTCATCTCGTATTAGCCTTGCGTTCATTTCGTATTAGCCTTGCGTACATCT
Source organism: Rhinogobio ventralis (assembly GCA_039654625.1). Classification (NCBI taxonomy): domain Eukaryota; kingdom Metazoa; phylum Chordata; class Actinopteri; order Cypriniformes; family Gobionidae; genus Rhinogobio; species Rhinogobio ventralis. Next base: position 38,064,399 of record CM077199.1, read on the forward strand.
CGTATTAGCCTTGCGTTCATCTCGTATTAGCCTTGCGTTGATCTTGTATTAGTGTTGTGTTGATCTAGTGTTGATCTCGTGTTCATCTTGTATTAGTCTTGCGTTGATCCCATGCTAATCTTGCTCAAAGGGGAAATATTAATAATTATTCATAATGATTATTCGAATCCGTTAATGATATTAACTTGATTTAGCTACATTACCTTTACAATCAATCAATCAATCAATCAGTTCATCCTGTGAACACTCAGTATTGATTATTAATTAATTCTAAGAGAAGGGTATTTTTCATGGCCACAGAAAAATAATTATTCCTTAGCATTTACAGCATTTACTCCAATTAATACAACAAACACACACTGCACCCTATGAGGAAGTGACATACACGAAAGTATTAATTTGACAGGAGACACAACATATGAGTTATATATGAGATATGCATAAAACAAAAATGCCATACCGAAAATGCTGCATAAGACAGTATTAATCATACATGCAATGTCCTGGGGTGCATGTTCATTTATAGATCAATTTGTCTATAAATGAATGCAGGAAAGTATTAACTCTAAGGGGTCATGGACCTTTCCTATGGCGCTGCTCTTCACATTCTTTCAAGCAATAAACATGTATATTCAAATGATATCGAAAGCATGTGAACGAATTTGTGTCAGTGCCCAGTCCTACAGATCTGAGATTTCATGTCAGCATCGACCTGCTGTAAATGTCACATTAACCTGAAGTGACCTGGTGTTGCGTGTCTTTGGATTAGCGTCAGACCTCGTTCTGATAGTGTGAGCATCGCTTCTAGCTCTCAGTGTTTGTGTGTGTTCAGCAGAGACATGTTCAGGCGCTCAGCTTCATAAGCCAATTAACATGCTAAGACTTGCTCTCATCTGAATGTGTGTCTCTCTCTCTCTCTCTCTCTCTCTCTCTCTCTCTCTCTCTCTCTCTCTCTTTCTCTTTCTCTTTCTCTCCCTCTCTCTCTCCCTCTCCCTCCCTCCCTCCCTCTCCGTGTCTGATGTCAGAGAGCAGGTGCTGTTTGTTCGAGTGATGTCATGCTTTCTCAGCTGTTCGTGGGGACGATGCTCAGTTATAGTTTGTGCTTTCGTCATGATTTTTATCATGAAACACTGGATGATTCTCATCGTTGTGAACATGAGCAGCTCATTTTTCAGTGCAAAAAAAAGAAAAAAACCATATGAAATTATATTAAATTACTCTCACGACAGTTTGTGCATTTTCCTCCAATATTTCATTAGCGTAATGCAGAACAAATCTCATTCTCATCATTACTGTAATTTACATTTGTGTTTGTGTGATTCTCATGATTCCTAATGCTGATTATTCTCATTAGTCGTGATGCATCATGATATTGAATCGAATCGCTGACATGATAATCGTACTGAATCGTGAGACCAGTGACGATTCACACCCCAATCAAATATATTGTGTGTGTGAGAGTGTGTGACTGTGTGTGTTAGTCTGTGTGCGTGTTAGACTGTGTGCGTGTTAGACTGTCTGTGTGTTGACTGTGCGCGTGTTAGACTGTCTGTGTGTTGACTCTGTGTGCGCGTGTTAGACTGTCTGTGTGTTGACTCTGTGTGCGCGTGTTAGACTGTCTGTGTGTTGACTCTGTGTGCGCGTGTTAGACTGTCTGTGTGTTGACTCTGTGTGCGCGTGTTAGACTGTCTGTGTGTTGACTCTGTGTGCGCGTGTTAGACTGTCTGTGTGTTGACTCTGTGTGCGCGTGTTAGACTGTCTGTGTGTTGACTCTGTGTGCGCGTGTTAGACTGTCTGTGTGTTGACTCTGTGTGCGCGTGTTAGACTGTCTGTGTGTTGACTCTGTGTGCGCGTGTTAGACTGTCTGTGTGTTGACTCTGTGTGCGCGTGTTAGACTGTCTGTGTGTTGACTCTGTGTGCGCGTGTTAGACTGTCTGTGTGTTGACTCTGTGTGCGCGTGTTAGACTGTCTGTGTGTTGACTCTGTGTGCGCGTGTTAGACTGTCTGTGTGTTGACTCTGTGTGCGCGTGTTAGACTGTCTGTGTGTTGACTCTGTGTGCGCGTGTTAGACTGTCTGTGTGTTGACTCTGTGTGCGCGTGTTAGACTGTCTGTGTGTTGACTCTGTGTGCGCGTGTTAGACTGTCTGTGTGTTGACTCTGTGTGCGCGTGTTAGACTGTCTGTGTGTTGACTCTGTGTGCGCGTGTTAGACTGTCTGTGTGTTGACTCTGTGTGCGCGTGTTAGACTGTCTGTGTGTTGACTCTGTGTGCGCGTGTTAGACTGTCTGTGTGTTGACTCTGTGTGCGCGTGTTAGACTGTCTGTGTGTTGACTCTGTGTGCGCGTGTTAGACTGTCTGTGTGTTGACTCTGTGTGCGCGTGTTAGACTGTCTGTGTGTTGACTCTGTGTGCGCGTGTTAGACTGTCTGTGTGTTGACTGTGTGCGCGTGTTAGTCTGTCGGTGTGTTGACTCTGTGTGCGCGTGTTAGTCTGTCGGTGTGTTGACTGTGTGCGCGTGTTAGTCTGTCTGTGTGTTAGACTGTGTGTTGACTGTGCGTGTTAGACTGTGTGTTGACTGTGCGCGTGTTAGACTGTGTGTTGACTGTGCGCGTGTTAGACTGTCTGTGTGTTGACTGTGCGCGTGTTAGACTGTCTGTGTGTTAGACTGTGTGTTGACTGTGCGCGTGTTAGACTGTCTGTGTGTTGACTCTGTGTGCGCGTGTTAGACTGTCTGTGTGTTGACTCTGTGTGCGCGTGTTAGACTGTCTGTGTGTTGACTCTGTGTGCGCGTGTTAGACTGTCTGTGTGTTGACTCTGTGTGCGCGTGTTAGACTGTCTGTGTGTTGACTCTGTGTGCGCGTGTTAGACTGTCTGTGTGTTGACTCTGTGTGCGCGTGTTAGACTGTCTGTGTGTTGACTCTGTGTGCGCGTGTTAGACTGTCTGTGTGTTGACTCTGTGTGCGCGTGTTAGACTGTCTGTGTGTTGACTCTGTGTGCGCGTGTTAGACTGTCTGTGTGTTGACTCTGTGAGACTGTTGACTGTTAGTCTGTGTGTTGACTGTGTGCGTGTTAGTCTGTGTGTTGACTGTGTTAGACTGTGTGTTAGTCTGTGTTGACTGTGTGTTTGTTAGTGTTGACTGTGTGTTTGTTAGTGTTTGACAGACTGTTAGTCTGTGTGTTGACTGTGTGTGTGTGTGTTAGACTGTGTGTGTTAGTCTGTGTGTTGACTGTGCGTGTTAGACTGTGTGTTAGTCTGTGTGTTGACTGTGTGCGTGTTAGACTGTGTTAGTCTGTGTGTTGAATGTGTGTGTTAGTCTGTGTGTTGAATGTGTGTGTTAGTCTGTGTGTTGACTGTCTGTGTGTTGACTGTGTGCGTGTTAGTCTGTGTGTTGACTGTGTGTGTGTGTGTGTTAGACTGTGTGTTAGTCTGTGTGTTGACTGTCTGTGTGTTGACTGTGTGCGTGTTAGTCTGTGTGTTGACTGTGTGTGTGTGTGTGTTAGACTGTGTGTTAGTCTGTGTGTTGAATGTGTGTGTGTGTTAGTCTGTGTGTTGAATGTGTGTGTGTGTTAGTCTGTGTGTTGACTGTGCGTTAGTCTGTGTTGACTGTGTGTGTGTGTTAGACTGTGTTGACTGTGTGTGTTAGACTGTGTTGACTGTGTGTGTTAGTCTGTGTGTTGACTGTGTGTGTTAGTCTGTGTGTTGAATGTGTGTGTTAGTCTGTGTGTTGAATGTGTGTGTTAGTCTGTGTGTTGAATGTGTGTGTTAGTCTGTGTGTTGAATGTGTGTGTTAGTCTGTGTGTTGAATGTGTGTGTTAGTCTGTGTGTTGAATGTGTGTGTTAGTCTGTGTGTTGAATGTGTGTGTTAGTCTGTGTGTTGAATGTGTGTGTTAGTCTGTGTGTTGACTGTGTGCGTGTTAGTCTGTGTGTTGACTGTGTGCGTGTTAGACTATGTTGACTGTGTGTGTTAGTCTGTGTGTTGAATGTGTGTGTGTTAGTCTGTGTGTTGAATGTGTGTGTGTGTTAGTCTGTGTGTTGAATGTGTGTGTTAGTCTGTGTGTTGAGTGTGCGTGTTAGTCTGTGTGTTGACTGTGTGTGTTAGTCTGTGTGTTGACTGTGTGCGTGTTAGTCTGTGTGTTGACTGTGTGTGTTAGTCTGTGTGTTGACTGTGTGTGTTAGTCTGTGTGTTGACTGTGTGCGTGTTAGTCTGTGTGTTGACTGTGTGTGTTAGTCTGTGTGTTGACTGTGTGTGTTAGACTGTGTGTTGACTGTGTGTGTGTTAGTCTGTGTGTTGAATGTGTGTGTGTGTTAGTCTGTGTGTTGAATGTGTGTGTGTTAGTCTGTGTGTTGACTGTGTGCGTGTTAGACTGTGTGTTGACTGTGTGTGTGTTAGACTGTGTTGAATGTGTGTGTGTTGACTGTTTGTGTGTTTGACTGTGTGTGTTAGACTGTGTGTGTTAGACTGTGTGTGTTGACTGTGTGTGTTGACTGTGTGTGTTGACTGTGTGTGTTGACTGTGTGTGTGTTAGACTGTGTTGACTGTGTGTGTTAGTCTGTGTGTTGACAGTGTGTGTGTTAGTCTGTGTGTTGACTGTGTGTGTGTGTTAGACTGTTAGTCTGTGTGTTGACTGTGTGTGTGTTAGACTGTGTTGAATGTGTGTGTGTTTGACTGTTTGTGTGTTTGACTGTGTGTGTGTTGACTGTGTGTGTGTTAGACTGTGTTGACTGTGTGTGTTAGTCTGTGTGTTAGTCTGTGTGTTGACTGTGTGTGTTAGTCTGTGTGTTGACTCTGTGTGTTGACTGTGTGTGTTAGTCTGTGTGTTGAATGTGTGTGTGTGTGTGTTAGTCTGTGTGTTGACTGTGCGTGTTAGACTGTGTGTTAGTCTGTGTGTTGACTGTGTGTGTGTTAGTCTGTGTGTTGACTGTGTGTGTGTTAGTCTGTGTGTTGACTGTGTGTGTGTTAGTCTGTGTGTTGAATGTGTGTGTGTTAGTCTGTGTGTTGAATGAGTGTGTGTTAGTCTGTGTGTTGACTGTGTGCGTGTTAGTCTGTGTGTTGACTGTGTGTGTGTGTTAGACTGTGTTGACTGTGTGTGTTAGTCTGTGTGTTGAATGTGTGTGTGTTAGTCTGTGTGTTGAATGTGTGTGTTAGTCTGTGTGTTGACTGTGTGCGTGTTAGTCTGTGTGTTGACTGTGTGCGTGTTAGTCTGTTTGTTGACTGTGTGCGTGTTAGTCTGTGTGTTGACTGTGTGTGTTAGTCTGTGTGTTGACTGTGTGTGTGTGTGTGTGTGTTAGACTGTGTGTTGACTGTGTGTGTGTGTTAGTCTGTGTGTTGAATGTGTGTGTGTTAGTCTGTGTGTTGACTGTGTGCGTGTTAGACTGTGTGTTGACTGTGTGCGTGTTAGACTGTGTTGAATGTGTGTGTGTTGACTGTGTGTGTGTTGACTGTGTGTGTGTTGACTGTGTGTTAGTCTGTGTGTTAGTCTGTGTGTTAGTCTGTGTGTTGACAGTGTGTGTGTTAGTCTGTGTGTTGACTGTGTGTGTGTGTTAGACTGTTAGTCTGTGTGTTGACTGTGTGTGTTAGACTGTTAGTCTGTGTGTTGAATGTGTGTGTGTTGACTGTTTGTGTGTTTGACTGTGTGTGTTAGACTGTGTGTGTTAGTCTGTGTGTTGACTGTGTGTGTTAGTCTGTGTGTTGACTGTGTGTGTTAGTCTGTGTGTTGACTGTGTGTGTTAGTCTATGTGTTGAATGTGTGTGTGTGTTAGTCTGTGTGTTGACTGTGCGTGTTAGACTGTGTTAGTCTGTGTGTTGACTGTGTGTGTGTTAGTCTGTGTGTTGAATGTGTGTGTGTTGACTGTGCGTGTTAGACTGTGTGTGTGTTAGTCTGTGTGTTGACTGTGTGTGTGTTAGACTGTGTTGAATGTGTGTGTTTGACTGTGTGTGTCTGTGTGTTGAATGTGTGTGTGTTAGTCTGTGTGTTGACTGTGTGTGTGTTAGTCTGTGTGTTGACTGTGTTAGTCTGTGTGTTGAATGTGTGTGTGTTAGTCTGTGTGTTGACTGTGTGTGTGTTAGTCTGTGTTGACTCTGTGTGTGTTAGTCTGTGTGTTTACTGTGTGTGTTTGACTGTGTGTGTCTGTGTGTTGAATGTGTGTGTGTTAGTCTGTGTGTTGACTGTGTGTGTGTTAGTCTGTGTGTTGACTGTGTTAGTCTGTGTGTTGAATGTGTGTGTTAGTCTGTGTGTTGACTGTGTGTGTGTGTTAGTCTGTGTTGACTGTGTGTGTGTTAGTCTGTGTGTTGACTGTGTGTGTGTTAGACTGTGTGTTGACTGTGTGTGAGTGTGTGTGAGTGTGTGATAGTCTGTAGCTCGTTTCAGCGTCTCCTGCAGCGCAGACTGTCACACGCTGATGTCAGAGATGCTCCGAGCGTCTGCAGCTGTGTGTGTGTGTCAGTCTTTTATGTGTTTGGTGTGTGTGGATACAGTCGCTTACTCAGCACAACACACACTGCTTCCATGGCAATAATCCCTGTGTGCTGCATGCTGAATCATGTTGCTGCGCTTCCTTTTCGTGCACATGCTTCTGCATGTGTGTGTGTGTGTGTGTCCAGATGTTGTCCGCACAGGGTCAGCTGGAGTCTGATTGCGTCACTGTAGCAGGAGCGGATCCAGAGATATTAATAGAAGCGATGCTTTAAATACACACACACTGTTACTGGAACTGCTGCTCCATCTGATTTACTGTCTGTCTCTCACATGAAACACAATCAGGTCTGGTGGGACACATCCTAAGTTGTAAAACACACACACAATAAAGTACTATTTCATTATTTCTACGCTAATGTTTTCCAGTGCGTGTGTATCTGCACATCAGTTGGGTTTTATATTAATTATGCGCCAGTCATTCTTTCATAGATGCTCTTTGATCATTATGTTGCTTGGCAACCGTAAACGGCCTGTATTTATGCTAATGAACGGTTACTGGGTGAAAACATGTTTATGTTGATAATACACACTAAAGATGCTGATCTGTGTGTCTCAGGTTGCGATAAAGATCGTTGATAAGACGCAGCTGGACGATGAGAATCTGAAGAAGATATTTCGGGAGGTTCAGATCATGAAGATGCTGCGACACCCTCACATCATCCGCCTGTACCAGGTCCCGCCTCCCTCCTCATGCTCGCATCTGATTGGTTAAGTCTTCTGTTGGTTTGCGTATGTTTGAATGCGATTTGCACGCTGTGTGTGTGTTTGGCAGGTGATGGAGACGGAGCGATTGATCTATCTGGTGACCGAGTACGCCAGCGGAGGAGAGATCTTCGGTGAGTGAATCCATCGTTTGATTCTTAACCTTTGAATCGGCTGAGCAAAACCACATGATCAGATTCAGTCGTTGATTTGTTCTGTAACCCGTCCTGTTCATGAACTTTCACCCACCGTTTTGAGCATAGACGCAAACGTATGTGTTTCTCAGATCATCTGGTGGCTCACGGACGGATGGCGGAGAAAGACGCTCGGCGGAAGTTCAAGCAGATCGTAGCGGCGGTTTATTTCTGCCACTGCAGGAACATCGTCCACAGAGACCTGAAAGCAGAAAACCTGCTGCTGGACCACAACCTGAACATCAAGATCGCAGGTTAGCGCGTGTGTGAGTGTGAGTGTGCGAGCGAGCCAGCGCGCGAGCGATTTAGTGAGTGAGTGTGCGAGCGAGCGATTTAGTGAGTGAGTGTGCGAGCGAGCGATTTAGTGAGTGAGTGTGCCAGCGAGCGAGCGAGCGAGCGATTTAGTGAGTGAGTGTGCGAGCGAGCGAGCGATTTAGTGAGTGAGTGTGCGAGCGAACGAGCGATTTAGTGAGTGAGTGTGCCAGCGAGCGAGCGAGCGAGCGATTTAGTGAGTGAGTGTGCGAGCGAGCGAGCGATTTAGTGAGTGAGTGTGCGAGCGATTTAGTGAGTGAGTGTGCGAGCGAGCGAGCGATTTAGTGAGTGAGTGTGCGAGCGATTTAGTGAGTGAGTGTGCGAGCGAGCGATTTAGTGAGTGAGTGTGCGAGCGATTTAGTGAGTGAGTGTGCGAGCGATTTAGTGAGTGAGTGTGCGAGCGATTTAGTGAGTGAGTGTGCGAGCGAGCGATTTAGTGAGTGAGTGAGTGTGCGAGCGAGCGAGCGATTTAGTGAGTGAGTGTGCGAGCGATTTAGTGAGTGAGTGTGCGAGCGAGCGAGCGATTTAGTGAGTGAGTGTGCGAGCGATTTAGTGAGTGAGTGTGCGAGCGAGCGATTTAGTGAGTGAGTGTGCGAGCGATTTAGTGAGTGAGTGTGCGAGCGAGCGAGCGATTTAGTGAGTGAGTGTGCGAGCGATTTAGTGAGTGAGTGTGCGAGCGAGCGATTTAGTGAGTGAGTGTGCGAGCGATTTAGTGAGTGAGTGTGCGAGCGAGCGAGCGATTTAGTGAGTGAGTGTGCGAGCGAGCGATTTAGTGAGTGAGTGTGCGAGCGATTTAGTGAGTGAGTGTGCGAGCGAGCGAGCGATTTAGTGAGTGAGTGTGCGAGCGATTTAGTGAGTGAGTGTGCGAGCGAGCGAGCGATTTAGTGAGTGAGTGTGCGAGCGAGCGATTTTGTGAGTGAGTGTGCGAGCGAGCGAGCGAGCGATTTAGTGAGTGAGTGTGCGAGCGAGCGAGCGAGCGATTTAGTGAGTGAGTGTGCGAGCGAGCGAGCGATTTAGTGAGTCAGTGTGCGAGCGAGCGATTTAGTGAGTGAGTGTGCGAGCGAGCGAGCGATTTAGTGAGTGAGTGTGCGAGCGAGCGAGCGATTTAGTGAGTGAGTGTGCGAGCGAGCGAGCGATTTAGTGAGTGAGTGTGCGAGCGAGCGAGCGATTTAGTGAGTGAGTGTGCGAGCGAGCGAGCGATTTAGTGAGTGAGTGTGCGAGCGAGCGAGCGATTTAGTGAGTGAGTGTGCGAGCGAGCGAGCGATTTAGTGAGTGAGCGAGCGAGCGATTTAGTGAGTGAGTGTGCGAGCGAGCGAGCGATTTAGTGAGTGAGTGTGCGAGCGAGCGAGCGATTTAGTGAGTGAGTGTGCGAGCGAGCGAGCGATTTAGTGAGTGAGTGTGCGAGCGAGCGAGCGATTTAGTGAGTGAGTGTGCGAGCGAGCGAGCGATTTAGTGAGTGAGCGAGCGAGCGATTTAGTGAGTGAGTGTGCGAGCGAGCGAGCGATTTAGTGAGTGAGTGTGCGAGCGAGCGAGCGATTTAGTGAGTGAGTGTGCGAGCGAGCGAGCGATTTAGTGAGTGAGTGTGCGAGCGAGCGAGCGATTTAGTGAGTGAGTGTGCGAGCGAGCGAGCGATTTAGTGAGTGAGTGTGCGAGCGAGCGAGCGATTTAGTGAGTGAGTGTGCGAGCGAGCGAGCGATTTAGTGAGTGAGTGTGCGAGCGAGCGAGCGATTTAGTGAGTGAGTGTGCGAGCGAGCGAGCGATTTAGTGAGTGAGTGTGCGAGCGAGCGAGCGATTTAGTGAGTGAGTGTGCGAGCGAGCGAGCGATTTAGTGAGTGAGTGTGCGAGCGAGCGAGCGATTTAGTGAGTGAGTGTGCGAGCGAGCGAGCGATTTAGTGAGTGAGTGTGCGAGCGAGCGAGCGATTTAGTGAGTGAGTGTGCGAGCGAGCGAGCGATTTAGTGAGTGAGTGTGCGAGCGAGCGAGCGATTTAGTGAGTGAGTGTGCGAGCGAGCGAGCGATTTAGTGAGTGAGTGTGCGAGCGAGCGAGCGATTTAGTGAGTGAGTGTGCGAGCGAGCGAGCGATTTAGTGAGTGAGTGTGCGAGCGAGCGAGCGATTTAGTGAGTGAGTGTGCGAGCGAGCGAGCGATTTAGTGAGTGAGTGTGCGAGCGAGCGAGCGATTTAGTGAGTGAGTGTGCGAGCGAGCGAGCGATTTAGTGAGTGAGTGTGCGAGCGAGCGAGCGATTTAGTGAGTGAGTGTGCGAGCGAGCGAGCGATTTAGTGAGTGAGTGTGCGAGCGAGCGAGCGATTTAGTGAGTGAGTGTGCGAGCGAGCGAGCGATATAGTGAGTGAGTGTGCGAGCGAGCGAGCGATATAGTGAGTGAGTGTGCGAGCGAGCGAGCGATTTAGTGAGTGAGTGTGCGAGCGAGCGATTTAGTGAGTGAGTGAGTGTGCGAGCGAACGAGCGAGCGAGCGATTTAGTGAGTGAGTGTGCAAGCGAGCGAGCGAGCGATGTAGTGAGTGAGTGTGCGAGCGAGCGAGCGAGCGATTTAGTGAGTGAGTGTGCGAGCGAGCGAGCGAGCGATTTAGTGAGTGAGTGTGCGAGCGAGCGATTTAGTGAGTGAGTGTGCGAGCGAGCGAGCGAGCGATTTAGTGAGTGAGTGTGCGAGCGAGCGATTTAGTGAGTGAGTGTGCGAGCGAGCGAGCGAGCGATTTAGTGAGTGAGTGTGCGAGCGAGCGAGCGAGCGATTTAGTGAGTGAGTGTGCGAGCGAGCGAGCGATTTAGTGAGTGAGTGTGCGAGCGAGCGAGCGATTTAGTGAGTGAGTGTGCGAGCGAGCGAGCGAGCGAGCGATTTAGTGAGTGAGTGTGCGAGCGAGCGAGCGAGCGATTTAGTGAGTGAGTGTGCGAGCGAGCGAGCGAGCGATTTAGTGAGTGAGTGTGCGAGCGAGCGAGCGATTTAGTGAGTGAGTGTGCGAGCCGGCGGGCTGGCGGGCGGGCGAGTGTGAGAGCCGGCGGGCGGGCGGGCGGGCGAGTGTGAGAGCCGGCGGGCGGGCGAGTGTGAGAGCCGGCGGGCGGGCGGGCGGGCGAGTGTGAGAGCCGGCGGGCGGGCGGGCGGGCGAGTGTGAGAGCCGGCGGGCGGGCGGGCGGGCGAGTGTGAGAGCCGGCAGGTGAGTGTCGGTGAGTGTCTGTGTGTTTATGGAGTGTGTTTGACCCGTCCGTCTCTCTGTCCTCCAGATTTCGGCTTCAGTAATCTGTTTTCTCGAGGACAGCTGCTGAAGACGTGGTGTGGCAGTCCTCCGTATGCCGCGCCCGAACTCTTCGAGGGAAAAGAGTACGATGGACCGAAAGTAGACATATGGGTAAAACCAGCGTCTGTCTCTGACCTCACAAACACCCAAAGCCGGTTGCATAAACTGCTTAGTCTGGTCTTAAGTTAGTCATGTAGCTTTTAAAATTAGACTGGTCTTAATTTCTTATGTCAGACTGATTACCTCTTGTCTAACCGTTAGATGGCCAAACTAGTTCTTAAGACACAGGCTTATCTGATCACTGAAAACATACCTGGATTGATATTGATTTCTCAATTTTAATCGGTTCTTATTTTGATGAGCCGATATTAATTCTTAAATTCCAAGAATGAATCTTTTAGTCTGTTTTCAGTTGAAATACTGTAGCTGTAGCTCCTGTCATCCATAAAGAGTGAAGGACCGCCTACTCGCCTGTCAATCAAACACTGCTATATCTGATCGTCTGCGTGACACACAGATCATGTGATCAACTCTTAACTGCAGTATTGAGGCGGATGTAAACGTGTCCTCTCTCTCTCTCTGTAGAGTTTGGGTGTGGTGTTGTATGTCCTGGTCTGTGGCGCGTTACCATTCGATGGAAGCACTTTACAGAACCTCCGCGCTCGCGTCCTCAGCGGGAAATTCCGGATCCCGTTCTTCATGTCCACAGGTACACACTCTCACACACTCACACACACGAGTCACAACACACGACTGACAGACCTGTATGTGTGTGTTTCAGACTGTGAGTATCTGATCAGACACATGTTGATTCTGGAACCCAGTCGACGGCTTTCAATGGAGCAGATCTGCAAGAACAAGTGGATGAGACAAGGAGACCCGGATCCGGAGTTTGACCGAGTTAGTCACACACACACACAATTGTCAAACTGTGTTTTATGCCTCAATCAAAATGTTATGCCTTATGACTGTTTTGCTCTTCTTTGTGTGTCTGTAGCTGATAGCAGAATGTGAGCAGGTGAAGGTGGAGAGAGAAACAGAGTTAATTAACGAGCAGGTGCTAATGGCCATGTCAGATATGGGCTTTGACCGCGAGCGGACCTTACAGGTGACACACACACACACACACACACACACACGGCATGTCTCTGTCTTTCACATGAGCTCTTCCGAAACATTCATTTGATTGCGTGTCGATCACAGTCTCTGCACACGGACGCGTATGATCACTACAGCGCCACCTACAGTCTGCTGTCTGACAAGCTGAAGCGGCACAAGAACCTGTGCATGGCTCCGCCCACGCCCCGCCCCCTCTACCCGCTGCAGGTGTGTGCCGTTACCGTTAGCAACCTTTGATGCCTAATGAGGGGAATATGCATGAGCTTCAGAGTGCCTTATTTGCATATTGTATAAAAGCAGAACGTCCTACACTTCTGAAGAATTAACAATTTGGAAGGCTTGGAAGAGAATTGTGGGACGATTTTGTTGTAGTTGAGAGGGATTGTGGTTATGTGATATGATCTGCTTTGTCTGTGTTTGTGTATCTCCACAGGATCAGAGTAACGCCGTCAGTATGACGGTACCGCAGGTCCAGCTCATAAACCCAGAGAATCAGATTGTTGAGGTGAGCAGGACATGGCTTTCATTCCTCTGCTCTCACATTCAGTCAGAATAAAGCAGTGTGGACTGATTTACAGTTGATGAGTGTCAGGACGCAAGACGGATCATCTACTCCGCAGTGTGTCGTGACCCGTGTGTGTTTTTCAGACGGACGGGCCAATGGCTCTGGACAGCGATGAGGGAGAAGAGCCCAGCCCAGAGGCGATGGCCCGATACCTGTCCATGAGACGCCACACTGTAGGCGTACCCGACCCCAGGTACCACACTTCTCAGAAAATGCTTGTTTTTCCTGTCTATATTTGCTGTATTTAACTTTAGCTGGAATAGCCCCAGATGGTTGAACAAGCCCCTCCCACCACACTAAAGTCACTCCCAGTTCACTCTAAACCCCTCCCACCTCACTAAAGTCACTCCCAGTTCACTATAAACCCCTCCCAGTTCACTATAAACCCCTCCCAGTTCACTATAAACCCCTCCCACCTCACTAAAGTCACTCCCAGTTCACTC
>CM077199.1:38082453-38159953 GCA_039654625.1 Rhinogobio ventralis
TAACAATATCTGGTGTATTAGCAATTCCTAAAAAAGTGTTTGCAGGTGAGTTGAACCATTCTGTACAGTAGTGTGTTTAAAGATCTGCTCATCAGCCACGCAGGGAATCTGAGCAGCGATGAGGTCCACGAGTCTGTCATGTCTGGCGGTATATAATCCTTTCAGTGATGAGCAACTGTTCATGATATGGGCGACTGACTCCAGGTGTCGAGGAGGGTCGTGCAGAGGGGCGGATGGGTGGAGGAAAACCACAGCGATAAGAACCTGCAGACGTGCTTTTACACAGAAAGTGAGGATCTCCTCACTGATAGTGGCATTACTGTAGATGGTGTGTGATACAGAGTGGTTCGCACAGGGCAGTTTTGACAACTTTCCCTGGACCAGTACTCCATATTTGAATAGATGAGAGTCTGCCGTGATGTTCTCGGCTGGAGCAGGTGAATAATGTTGTTATGGTGCAGCCTGGCCTCCACGATGACAGATGGGTCCTCTTCGACTGCCTCAGAGACCTCTACAGGTCCACTTCAGTTCAGACCTGTCCTCCAGCTTAGGTCGTCAAGTCTGGCCAGTCTGATGACACACCAAATCCTGTGCCCGTCCCTCCAGCTTTCCACTGGTCTTTCTTTTAAAACCCAGGAAGCTGTCTTCCCCACCGCATGCGTGTAGCACCTTCCGTCTTTTAAAATCCAGCAGTAAGGATTCTCACGCTGACATCATCACAGTTTAGCATGTTGGTAAGGTGAGAGTGTCTTGTGGCTGTGTGTGTGTGTGTGTGTGTGTGTGTGTGTGTGTGCTCCCACATGCAGTTTGAACACCAACCCTCCCGTCCTGTCTTTTCTGGAAGATAAAACATCTTGAGGAATGTGTGTTGAGACAAAGCCATTTCTTAACCACGTTTACGGCTTTATTGTCCATTTCACGCAACACTTTTTGTGGAATATGGACATTTACAAAAAGATGTTGAATTTTGGAGAAAGCTGTGTCTCTTATTGCTTGCACTTTTAGCATTACAGGCAGAGGTAATGCATCAATGAGGTCCAGTCTGGTCATAAACTGATGTGCCATGTCAGTCAGACTCCATTCTCCAGCGATGTTAAACTTGTGACCCAGATAGCTGTAGGTCTCATGTCTAGTGTACACTCTGAGTGGCAGGTCTAAGATGACAAAAGAGGGGGGTTAGTCGACCTTTGATCTGTACCAACGGTTGCCGCCGCTCCTCCTCTCACAGAAAACGGCACATTTACTGTGTTTTACATGTAGGCCAGACCATGTCAGGAATCTGTCAGTGCATGACAGCATGTTTTTAATCACGCCTTCCTCTCGGGATGCGACGGCCACATCATCAGCATAGCCCTGGACTGGGTTCGGTGACAGGAGATACACTCTCACACACACACATACACTCTCACACACACACATACACTCTCACACACACACATACACTCTCACACACACACATACACTCTCACACACACACATACACTCTCACACACACACACACACACACACATACACTCTCACTCACACACACACATACACTCTCACTCACACACACACTCACACACACACACACTTACACTCTCACACACACTCTCAAACACATGCTCTCACACGCATACACTCACACACACACATACACACTCACACACACACACATACACTCTCACTCACACACACACTCACACACACACACACACTCTCAAACACATGCTCTCACACACACACATACACTCTCACACACACATACACTCTCTCACACACACACACTCACACACACACACACTCTCAAACACATGCTCTCACACACACACATACACTCTCACACACACATACACTCTCTCACACACACACACACATACAGTCTCACACACACATACACTCTCTCACACACACACACATACAGTCTCACACACTCTCAAACACATGCTCTCACACGCATACACTCTCACACACACATACACACTCACACATACACTCTCACTCACACACACACACACTCTCAAACACACACACTCTCAAACACATGCTCTCACACATACACTCTCTCACACACACACACACTCACAAACACATGCTTGCACTCACACATTTTAACAGTTTATTTGGGTCCACTTAAAGGAAATGATTTACAGGACATAAACACTACAGGTGCAGGTGAATGCACAATCATGGCCCGTGGCACAGCAGGTCTTCCTAGAGCACATCTCTCAGGTGTTGTGGGTGTCAGTGACGGCGTCGGCTCATGTGTGGCTCTGAGATGGTGTTTAGGAGCGGCTCACAGACACACTTTCACACACTCACACACACACACACACACACACACACACTCTCACAGACACACACTTTCACACACACACTCACTCTCACACACACACACACACTCACTCTCACAGACACACACACTCACTCTCACAGACACACACTCTCACAGACACACTTTCACACACACTCACTCTCACACTCTAACTCACACTTTCACACACACTCACTCTCACACTCTAACTCTCTCACTCACACACTCACACACACTCACTCTCTCTCTCACTCTCTCACACTCTCACTCACACACTCGCACACACTCTCACTCACACACTCGCACACACACACTCACTCTCTCTCTCACACACACACACTCTCATACACACTCACTCTCTCTCTCTCACACACTCACTCTCTCTCTCTCTCTCTCTCTCTCTCTCACACACACACACACACTCACACTCACTCACTCTCTCTCTCTCACACACACACACACACACACACACACACACTCACTTTTACACTCACACTCACACTCACTCTCTCACACTCACTCACTCACTCACACACTCACACACACACACACACACACACACACAGTAACACACTCGCACTGGAGTTGATCTGTTATTTGACCTGCTCTTGACACACAGTGATATGAACAGTAACGATGGCGTGGGTCTCAGTCTTATCACAGCGACTTCTCAAAGTCCTCCAGTATCATTGTGTGAGGGCGGGGCCAAGATATGCTGTTCAGCCAATCACGACCAGAGGCGGGCATTATGCAAATTAATTACAAACCTACGCAGATTCAGCAGGAAGTGACGACTCGCTTCTTTCTTTTAGGAGACACACGCTTTGTAGATCCTGGAAAATGACGCTAATATTTTTTTCTTTAGATTATATGATAAATGTTAAATTGTAAATTTATTCTAATTATAAGATGAGCTCAGAAACCCTGAGAGGAGCAGATCCTGCTGCGGTAGTGCAGTGTGCGGTCACAGCGCCTGCTGCTGGACACACACACACACACACACACACGTCCGGATGAAGAGGAAGTGTTTCACACACACAGAGGTGACCTCTGACCTGTGGCTTCAGTGTAGATCGATAGAAGGGCGACTGCTGTATGCCTGACAGTGATTGTGCTCCGATCTGTGATGTCTCAGTGGCTCATTTGTGAATGCTGTGTTGATGTGCTCCATGTGCTGAGGCGTAGCGGTGCGTTTGAACTCTGACCTGCTGAGATCATGTGACTCCGCATGAACTGGAGCTGTGACCGCCGCGTGACCTCACACGTCTTATAAACGCCATGCGTCTGTGTGTGTGTGTTCCAGGTCGTCGTATAAAGACTGTAACACCCTTCACCTGCCGATGGAGCGCTTCTCTCCGGTCAGACGCTTCTCGGATGGAGCCGCCACCATCCAAGCGTTCAAGACCCAGATGGAGAACAACAGCCTCATCCGGCAGCTCAAACAGGTACGGAGTGCAAACACACGCCCTCCCTCACCTGAAGCAGCGCTGGCTCAGCGTCACACGTGTGTGTGTATGTGTGTGTGTGCAGGAGTGCGAGCAGCTTCAGAAGATGTATGCAGCGTCGCAGGATGAGCGGCTGATGGAGCACACGCAGCAACAGCACATCCTCTACCAGCAGGAGCAGCAGATCCTACACCAGCAGATACAGGTCACACACACTCACACACATCAGCAGATACAGGTCACACACACTCACACACACCAGCAGATACAGGTCACACACACTCACACACATCAGCAGATACAGGTCACACACACTCACACACACCGGCAGATACAGGTCACACACACCGGCAGATACAGGTCACACACACCGGCAGATACAGGTCACACACACCGGCAGATACAGGTCACACACACCGGCAGATACAGGTCACACACACCGGCAGATACAGGTCACACACACCGGCAGATACAGGTCACACACACCGGCAGATACAGGTCACACACACCGGCAGATACAGGTCACACACACCGGCAGATACAGGTCACACACACCGGCAGATACAGGTCACACACACCGGCAGATACAGGTCACACACACCGGCAGATACAGGTCACACACACCGGCAGATACAGGTCACACACACCGGCAGATACAGGTCACACACACCGGCAGATACAGGTCACACACACCGGCAGATACAGGTCACACACACTCACAGATACAGGTCACACACACTCACACACACCGGCAGATACAGGTCACACACACCGGCAGATACAGGTCACACACACCGGCAGATACAGGTCACACACACCGGCAGATACAGGTCACACACACCGGCAGATACAGGTCACACACACTCACACACACCGGCAGATACAGGTCACACACACCGGCAGATACAGGTCACACACACCGGCAGATACAGGTCACACACACTCACACACACCGGCAGATACAGGTCACACACACTCACACACACCGGCAGATACAGGTCACACACACTCACTCACACCGGCAGATACAGGTCACACACACTCACTCACACCGGCAGATACAGGTCACACACACTCACTCACACCGGCAGATACAGGTCACACACACTCACACACACCGGCAGATACAGGTCACACACACTCACACACACCGGCAGATACAGGTCACACACACTCACACACACCGGCAGATACAGGTCACACACACTCACACACACCGGCAGATACAGGTCACACACACTCACACACACCGGCAGATACAGGTCACACACACTCACACACACCGGCAGATACAGGTCACACACACTCACACACACCGGCAGATACAGGTCACACACACTCACACACACCGGCAGATACAGGTAACACACACTCACACACACCGGCAGATACAGGTCACACACACTCACACACACCGGCAGATACAGGTCACACACACTCACTCACACCGGCAGATACAGGTCACACACACTCACTCACACCGGCAGATACAGGTCACACACACTCACTCACACCGGCAGATACAGGTCACACACACTCACACACACCGGCAGATACAGGTCACACACACCGGCAGATACAGGTCACACACACTCACTCACACCGGCAGATACAGGTCACACACACCGGCAGATACAGGTCACACACACCGGCAGATACAGGTCACACACACCGGCAGATACAGGTCACACACACCGGCAGATACAGGTCACACACACCGGCAGATACAGGTCACACACACCGGCAGATACAGGTCACACACACCGGCAGATACAGGTCACACACACCGGCAGATACAGGTCACACACACCGGCAGATACAGGTCACACACACCGGCAGATACAGGTCACACACACTCACTCACACCGGCAGATACAGGTCACACACACTCACACACACTCACACACACCGGCAGATACAGGTCACACACACTCACACACACCGGCAGATACAGGTCACACACACTCACTCACACCGGCAGATACAGGTCACACACACTCACTCACACCGGCAGATACAGGTCACACACACTCACTCACACCGGCAGATACAGGTCACACACACTCACTCACACCGGCAGATACAGGTCACACACACTCACTCACACCGGCAGATACAGGTCACACACACCGGCAGATACAGGTCACACACACCGGCAGATACAGGTCACACACACCGGCAGATACAGGTCACACACGCTCACACACACCGGCAGATACAGGTCACACACGCTCACTCACACCGGCAGATACAGGTCACACACGCTCACTCACACCGGCAGATACAGGTCACACACGCTCACTCACACCGGCAGATACAGGTCACACACGCTCACTCACACCGGCAGATACAGGTCACACACGCTCACTCACACCGGCAGATACAGGTCACACACGCTCACTCACACCGGCAGATACAGGTCACACACGCTCACTCACACCGGCAGATACAGGTCACACACGCTCACTCACACCGGCAGATACAGGTCACACACGCTCACTCACACCGGCAGATACAGGTCACACACGCTCACTCACACCGGCAGATACAGGTCACACACGCTCACTCACACCGGCAGATACAGGTCACACACGCTCACTCACACCGGCAGATACAGGTCACACACGCTCACTCACACCGGCAGATACAGGTCACACACGCTCACTCACACCGGCAGATACAGGTCACACACGCCCACTCATACAGGTCACACACGCCCATTCACACCGGCAGATACAGGTCACACACGCCCATTCACACCGGCAGATACAGTTCACACACGCCCATTCACACCGGCAGATACAGTTCACACACGCCCATTCACACCGGCAGATACAGTTCACACACATGCGCACACACACCGGCAAATACAGGTCACACAAACCGGCAGATACAGGTCACACACACCGGCAGATACAGGTCACACACACCGGCAGATACAGGTCACACACACCGGCAGATACAGGTCACACACACCGGCAGATACAGGTCACACACACTCTCACTCACACCGGCAGATACAGGTCACACACACTCACACACACCGGCAGATATAGTTAACACACACTGGCAGATACAGGTCACACACACCGGCAGATACAGGTCACACACACCGGCAGATACAGGTCACACACACCGGCAGATACAGGTCACACACACCGGCAGATACAGGTCACACACACTCTCACTCACACCGGCAGATACAGGTCACACACACTCACACACACCGGCAGATATAGTTAACACACACTGGCAGATACAGGTCACACACACTCACTCACACCGGCAGATACAGGTCACACACACTCACTCACACCGGCAGATACAGGTCACACACACTCACTTACACCGGCAGATACAGGTCACACACACTCACACACACCGGCAGATACAGTTCACACACACCGGCAGATACAGGTCACACACACTCACACACACCGGCAGATACAGGTCACACACACTCACACACACCGGCAGATACAGGTCACACACACTCACTCACACCGGCAGATACAGGTCACACACACTCACTCACACCGGCAGATACAGGTCACACACACTCACTCACACCGGCAGATACAGGTCACACACACTCACACACACCGGCAGATACAGGTCACACACACCGGCAGATACAGGTCACACACACTCACTCACACCGGCAGATACAGGTCACACACACCGGCAGATACAGGTCACACACACCGGCAGATACAGGTCACACACACCGGCAGATACAGGTCACACACACCGGCAGATACAGGTCACACACACCGGCAGATACAGGTCACACACACCGGCAGATACAGGTCACACACACCGGCAGATACAGGTCACACACACCGGCAGATACAGGTCACACACACCGGCAGATACAGGTCACACACACCGGCAGATACAGGTCACACACACCGGCAGATACAGGTCACACACACTCACTCACACCGGCAGATACAGGTCACACACACTCACACACACTCACACACACCGGCAGATACAGGTCACACACACTCACACACACCGGCAGATACAGGTCACACACACTCACTCACACCGGCAGATACAGGTCACACACACTCACTCACACCGGCAGATACAGGTCACACACACTCACTCACACCGGCAGATACAGGTCACACACACTCACTCACACCGGCAGATACAGGTCACACACACTCACTCACACCGGCAGATACAGGTCACACACACCGGCAGATACAGGTCACACACACCGGCAGATACAGGTCACACACACCGGCAGATACAGGTCACACACGCTCACACACACCGGCAGATACAGGTCACACACGCTCACTCACACCGGCAGATACAGGTCACACACGCTCACTCACACCGGCAGATACAGGTCACACACGCTCACTCACACCGGCAGATACAGGTCACACACGCTCACTCACACCGGCAGATACAGGTCACACACGCTCACTCACACCGGCAGATACAGGTCACACACGCTCACTCACACCGGCAGATACAGGTCACACACGCTCACTCACACCGGCAGATACAGGTCACACACGCTCACTCACACCGGCAGATACAGGTCACACACGCTCACTCACACCGGCAGATACAGGTCACACACGCTCACTCACACCGGCAGATACAGGTCACACACGCTCACTCACACCGGCAGATACAGGTCACACACGCTCACTCACACCGGCAGATACAGGTCACACACGCTCACTCACACCGGCAGATACAGGTCACACACGCTCACTCACACCGGCAGATACAGGTCACACACGCTCACTCACACCGGCAGATACAGGTCACACACGCCCACTCATACAGGTCACACACGCCCATTCACACCGGCAGATACAGGTCACACACGCCCATTCACACCGGCAGATACAGTTCACACACGCCCATTCACACCGGCAGATACAGTTCACACACGCCCATTCACACCGGCAGATACAGTTCACACACATGCGCACACACACCGGCAAATACAGGTCACACAAACCGGCAGATACAGGTCACACACACCGGCAGATACAGGTCACACACACCGGCAGATACAGGTCACACACACCGGCAGATACAGGTCACACACACCGGCAGATACAGGTCACACACACTCTCACTCACACCGGCAGATACAGGTCACACACACTCACACACACCGGCAGATATAGTTAACACACACTGGCAGATACAGGTCACACACACCGGCAGATACAGGTCACACACACCGGCAGATACAGGTCACACACACCGGCAGATACAGGTCACACACACCGGCAGATACAGGTCACACACACTCTCACTCACACCGGCAGATACAGGTCACACACACTCACACACACCGGCAGATATAGTTAACACACACTGGCAGATACAGGTCACACACACTCACTCACACCGGCAGATACAGGTCACACACACTCACTCACACCGGCAGATACAGGTCACACACACTCACTTACACCGGCAGATACAGGTCACACACACTCACACACACCGGCAGATACAGTTCACACACACCGGCAGATACAGGTCACACACACTCACACACACCGGCAGATACAGGTCACACACACTCACACACACCGGCAGATACAGGTCACACACACTCACACACACCGGCAGATACAGGTCACACACACCCACTCACACCGGCAGGTACAGGTCACAGACACCAGCAGGTACAGGTCACACACACTCACACACCGGCAAGTACAGGTCACACACACCAGCAGATATAGGTCACACACACCCACTCACACCGACAGGTACAGGTCACAGACACCAGCAGATACAGTTCACACACACTCACACACACCAGCAGATACAGGTCACACACACGCGCACACACACCGGCAGATACAGGTCACACACACTCACACACACCGGCAGATACAGGTCACACACACCCACTCACACCGGCAGGTACAGGTCACAGACACCAGCAGGTACAGGTCACACACACTCACACACCGGCAAGTACAGGTCACACACACCAGCAGATATAGGTCACACACACCCACTCACACCGACAGGTACAGGTCACAGACACCAGCAGATACAGTTCACACACACTCACACACACCGGCAGATACAGGTCACACACACTCACACACACCGGCAGATACAGGTCACACACACTCACACACACCGGCAGATACAGGTCACACACACTCACACACACCGGCAGATACAGGTCACACACACCCACTCACACCGGCAGGTACAGGTCACAGACACCAGCAGGTACAGGTCACACACACTCACACACCGGCAAGTACAGGTCACACACACCAGCAGATATAGGTCACACACACCCACTCACACCGACAGGTACAGGTCACAGACACCAGCAGATACAGTTCACACACACTCACACACACCAGCAGATACAGGTCACACACACGCACACACACCGGCAGATACAGGTCACACACACCGGCAGATACAGGTCACACACACCGGCAGATACAGGTCACACACCGGCAGATACAGGTCACACACACCGGCAGATACAGGTCACACACACTCTCACTCACACCGGCAGATACAGGTCACACACACTCACACACACCGGCAGATACAGGTCACACACACTGGCAGATACAGGTCACACACACTCACTCACACCAGCAGATACAGGTCACACACACTCACTCACACCGGCAGATACAGGTCACACACACTCACACACACCGGCAGATACAGGTCACACACACCGGCAGATACAGGTCACACACACCGGCAGATACAGGTCACACACACCGGCAGATACAGGTCACACACACCGGCAGATACAGGTCACACACACCGGCAGATACAGGTCACACACACTCACACACACCGGATGATACAGCTCACACACACCGGATGATACAGCTCACACACACCGGATGATACAGGTCACACACACACACCGGATGATACAGGTCACACACACACACCGGCAGATACAGCTCACACACACTAGCAGATACAGGTCACACACACTGGCAGATACAGGTCACACACACTGGCAGATACAGGTCACACACACTGGCAGATACAGGTCACACACACTGGCAGATACAGGTCACACACACTGGCAGATACAGGTCACACACACTGGCAGATACAGGTCACACACACTGGCAGATACAGGTCACACACACTGGCAGATACAGGTCACACACACTGGCAGATACAGGTCACACACACTGGCAGATACAGGTCACACACACTGGCAGATACAGGTCACACACACTGGCAGATACAGGTCACACACACTCACACACACCGGCAGATACAGGTCACGCACACTCTCACACACCAGCAGGTACAGGTCACACACACCAGCAGATACAGGTCACACACACTCACACACACCGGCAGATACAGGTCACACACACTCACACACCGGCAAGTACAGGTCACGCACACCAGCAGATACAGGTCACACACACCCACTCACACCGGCAGATACAGCTCACACACACCCACACACACCGGCAGATACAGCTCACACACACCGGCAGATACAGATCACACACACTCACACACACCAGCAGATACAAGACACACACCAGCAGATACAGGTCACACACCGGCAGATACAGCTCACACACACCGGCAGATACAGATCACACACACTCACACACACCGGCAGATACAGGTCACACACACCGGCAGATACAGGTCACACACACACCGGCAGATACAGGTCACACACACACCGGCAGGTACAGGTCACACACACACCGGCAGGTACAGGTCACACACACACCGGCAGATACAGGTCACACACACTCACAGATACAGGTCACACACACTCACACACACCGGCAGATACAGGTCACACACACTCACACACACCGGCAGATACAGGTCTCACACACACACACACACCGGCAGATACAGGTCTCACACACACACACACACACACCGGCAGATACAGGTCACACACACTCACACACACCGGCAGATACAGGTCACACACACTCACACACTCCGGCAGATACAGGTGTCACACACACTCACACACACCGGCAGATACAGGTCTCACACACACACACACACACCAGCAGATACAGGTCACACACACTCACACACCAGCAGATACAGGTCACACACACTCACACACCGGCAGATACAGGTCACACACACACTCACACACACCGGCAGATACAGGTCACACACACTCACACACACACCGGCAGATACAGGTCACACACACTCACACACACACCGGCAGATACAGGTCACACACACTCACACACACACCGGCAGGTACAGGTCACACACACCAGCAGATACAGGTCACACACACTCGCACACACCGGCAGATACAGGTCACACACACTCGCACACACCGGCAGGTACAGGTCACACACACCAGCAGATACAGGTCACACACACACACACACACCAGCAGATACAGGTCACACACACTCACAGATACAGGTCACACACACTCACACACACCGGCAGATACAGGTCACACACACTCACACACACCGGCAGATACAGGTCTCACACACACACACACACCGGCAGATACAGGTCTCACACACACACACACACACACCAGCAGATACAGGTCACACACACTCACACACACCGGCAGATACAGGTGTCACACACACTCACACACACCGGCAGATACAGGTCTCACACACACACACACACACCAGCAGATACAGGTCACACACACTCACACACCGGCAGATACAGGTCACACACACTCACACACACCGGCAGATACAGGTCACACACACTCACACACACACCGGCAGGTACAGGTCACACACACTCACACACACCGGCAGATACAGGTCACACACACTCACACACACACCGGCAGGTACAGGTCACACACACCAGCAGATACAGGTCACACACACTCATTCACACCAGCAGATACAGGTCACACACACCCACTCACACCGGCAGATACAGGTGACACACACTCACACACACCGGCAGATACAGCTCACACACACTCACACACACCTGCAGATACAGGTCACACACACCTGCAGATACAGGTCACACACACCTGCAGATACAGGTCACACACACCAGCAGATACAGGTCACACACACCGGCAGATACAGGTCACACACACCCACAATGAATATTGTTGTGTACAGCAGTCAAAAATGTTGAGAACCACTGATCTAAAGTGCAGTAAAACACACGCGCACACACACACATTCCTGACTGTAACTATAAAGGGATGTGACCAACGTGTTGATTTCCTGTTTGCAGGCCCTGTCTTTGGGACATGGAGAAAACCAGCCCAGCAGTCACCTTACATACCAGCTACAGAGGTGAACACACACACACACACACCTACACCTACTCACTGACACACACACACTCACACACATACACACTCACACACATACCTACTCACTCTCTCTCACACACACACACACCTACTCACATACATACACACACACACACACCACTCATACCTACTCACTCACACACACACACACACACACTCACACACCTACTCACACACACACATACCTACTCACTCGCACACACACACACACACACACACATACATACCTACTCACTCGCACACACACACACCACTCTCACACCACTCTCACACCACTCTCACACCACTCTCACACCACTCTCACACCACTCACACTCACACACACCACTCATTCACTCACTCATACTCACACATACTCACTCATACTCTCTCACATACTCTCTCACTCACACACCACTCACTCACACACCACTCACACACACACTCACTCACTCACTCATAATCTCTCACACACTCTCTCACACACACACAGCATCATTGTTGTCGTTCTCTCTCTCTCAGGTTGCGTATTCAGCCCTCCAGTCCTCCACCTACGCACCCTAATAACCATCTCTTCAGGCCAGCCAATCAGAGTCCTCCGCCGGGGAGTCAGGGGATGATGCAGACGCACGGTCAGTGTCCCATCAGCAGCCGCTGTCGTGTGACTCATATAGTGACGCTGACGTGTTAAACTCCTCCCACAGGTGGGCCGTCTGCGGTTCAGTTTCAGCATGGCTCCGCCCTCTACCAGTCTCCCAGCGCCAGCCCTCCCCCCACCAGCCTCCCCCGCATGGCGCTGCCCAATCAGCAGCCTCCGCCACCGCCAGGCTCCGCCCGCGCACTGGCGCAGCAGCAGCAGCAGGTGACCATTCAGGTGCAGGAGGTGGAGCTTGGGGGCGGTGCCCAGCGGCAGGCTTTCCTAACAACACCGTGTCACAGGGTCCTGGGGAAGCAGCTAAGCGCCGATAACGCGGAGACTCACAGGTGATGCGGGCGCCACGGAAACACACACACACCATCTGTGTGTTCGTTTTATTTGTTTGTCCTTTTCTTTTTGATTGTTGCAAAAAAGGCTTTAATGTTTTCTGTTCTTTTGGTTTTGATTCACTGCTGTTTGTTTGTTTAAAGCATGTTTAGCGATTATTTTAATGGAAATGAGTTGTATTACTGTTGTGGAAATTACTTGTGTAAATACCGAGACGCTCCCAGGCAACAGTATATGAGTCGAGGGACGCCCGCCGGCCGCTTCAGGTACTGTGAGACGTGCTGGTGAAGTCAATGCTAGCCCTAGATGTGTTCATTTATGAGACGGGATGTTTAGTCATGTGTATTAATAGTGCCGTTCTTAGATGAACCGCTGGATTAACATCAGCTACACTCACTGATTTTGATCACAGTTTTGAGTATTGTAAAGTCAACATGAAATCATCATTGACTCGATGTTGTGACCGATTTAGTGGCGCTATTCTGAAGAGAAATCATGTTTGTCTGATTCTAGACGTCTGCTGTCACTCAAAACACAAAACATTTTTCTGGAAGTGTTTTCCCATTCGTTTTTCCCATACGAATTTCAATAAAGTCTTGGTTAAAGCCATGAACTGAACCAACCAGCAATCACAATCATTACAAAGTTTTATTTGATGCAAAAAGATGAGGAAATGAGGGAAACAACTACAATCCCATGAAGCATTGTGAGCAACATAATCAAATTAAAAACAATGGGGAAATATAAAACTACACTATATTGCCAAAAGTATCCCTGAGTTCAGGTGTTCAATCCCTTCATGGCCACAGGTGTATAAATCAAGCACTAGGCATGCAGACGCTTCTACAAACATTAGTGAAAGAATGGGTCGCTCTCAGGAGCTCAAGAACAGTGTGTAGAGAGCTTCATGGAATGGGTTTCCATGGCCGAGCAGCTCATCCAAGCCTTACATCACCAAGAGCAATGCAAAGCGTGGGATGCAGTGGGGTAAAGCACGCCGCCACTGGACTCTAGAGCAGTGAGACGTGTTCTCTGGAGTGACCAATCACGCTTCTCTGTCTGCCAATCCCATGGACGAGTCTGGGTTTGGCGGTTGCCAGGGGAACGGGACTTGCCTGACTGCATTGTGCCAAGTGTAAAGTTTGGTGGAGGGGGGATTATGGGGTGGGGTTGTTTTTCAGGGGTTGGGCTTGGCCCCTTAGTTCCAGTGAAAGGAACTCTTAATGCTTCAGCATACCAAGACATTTTGGACAATTTCATGCTTCCAACTTTGTGGGAACAGTTTGGGGACGGCCCCTTCCTGTCCCAACATGACTGCGCTCCAGTGCACAAAGCGTCGGTCCATAAAGACATGGATGAGCGAGTTTGGTGTGGAGGAACTTGACTGGCCTGCACAGAGTCCTGACCTCATCCCGATAGAACACCTTTGGGATGAATTAGAGCGGAGACTGCGAGCCAGGCCTTCTCGTCCAACATCAGTGCCTGACCTCACAAATGCGCTTCTAGAAGAATGGTCAAAAATTCCCATAAACACACTCCTAAACCTTGTGGAAAGCCTTCCCAGAAGAGTTGAAGCTGTTAGAGCTGCAAAGGGTGGGCCGACTCCATATTAAACCCTACGGATTAAGAATGGGATGGCATTAAAGCTCATGTGCATGTAAAGGGAAGCGTCACAAAACCTTTGGCAATATAGTGTATTAATTTAAAGTTACTGATTATCAATTCAAGTCACCTTCATTTATATAGCGCTTTTTACAACACAGATTGCTTCAAATCGGCTTTACAGTGATAATAGAAAAATTAATTTTGCTTGAGAAAAAGAAAGCTTAATTTCTGTTGTAAAAACTGATTCGTTATTTAATTTGGCGCCACTTAAACAACTCCATCCTCAACTAAAACAGAAAACCCCCAATGCGTTCCAGACCCCATCCGCATGGCAACAGCATCTGGTGGCCGGAGAGCGCAAACCATGAAATAGTTTTTGAAATAGTTTTGAAACTATACCATCATCATCCCCGCGTAAACCCCAAAAAAGGCGAATCTGCGAAAACGTAGGTTCTAGGTATTATCAACTGGCCAGAGTTTTGAGACCGCAATAGACGTGATGGAGTATAATGCGTTAAGAGCTCGCTCAAGTACTGGGGAGCTAAACCATTTAGTGCTTTGTAAGTAATTAGCAAGATTTAAAAATGTATGCGATGTTTAATAGGGAGCCAGTGCAGTGTTGACAGAACCGGGCTAATATGGTCATACTTCCTGGTTCTAGTAAGAACTCGAGCTGCTGCGTTTTGGACCAGCTGCAGTTTATTTATTAAGCGAGCGGGGCAACCACCCAGTAGAGCATTACAATAATCTAGCCTTGAGGTCATGAACGCATGAACTAACTGTTCAGCATTTTGCATTGAAAGCATGTGCCGTAATTTAGATATATTTTTAAGATGGCAGAATGCAGTTTTACAGATGCTAGAAACGTGGCTTTCAAATGAGAGATTGGTATCAAAGAGCACACCCAGGTTCCTCACTGACGACGAGGACTTGACAGAGCAGCCATCAAGTGTTAGACAGTATTCTAGGTGTTAGACAGTATTCTATTCTATTCTTCAAATTTGTCATTGAATTTGTCATTGAATCTCCTGTTTCCCTTTAAAACATCACATTAATGTCATTGTTTCATGTTGACTTTAGTCAGAAGGGGAGGAGTCAGATCAGACCAGACTCCTCCCACACACTATAGTTTGGGTGTGTGGTTATGTTAATGAGAAGTCTGTCTGTTTGTGTTGCAGTCGCAGTTTGAGTCGCTTCCACACTTCCACATATGAGCAGTTTAACCCGCACCTGTTCGGGGAGGGCGGCATGAGCAGCATCATAGGCACGTATAACCCCTACCTGCAGGGGGCGTCTCTGAAGGTGCCGGGGCTGGAGGGCTATCAGGGCGCGGCGGTGGGGTACGGCAGTCCATCTGCGCTTCAGCAGGCTCTGCTATCGCCCACGCCGCTAGAGTACCGGCCGGCACAACAGCACGTCACACCCACCCTACAGGGCCTCCTCTCACCGCGGCACTCGCTCACGGGACATGCTGACCCGCGCCTGCCCCCGCAGGACCTTGCTGCGCTGCTCAAACGGCAGAGCCCGCGCACAGCCCCGCCCACCGCCGCCACGCCCACCAACCCACAGGACTACGGAGAGATGCTGCTGCTACAGCAACTGGGCCAAGCCAGCGAGAGCTTAGAGCCCGGCCCTCCTCAAGCCCCGCCTACGCAGCACTACCATCACCTGCTCCAAATCAGGACCGCGCCCGAGTGCCCCGCCCATCACTCAGAGAGCATGGAGGAGGACGAGATGCCGGCCTATCACGAGGGCCTTCTGGCCAAAGCCGCCACCCCCTGCGCAGAGGCACACGAGCTGCTGGCTCCGCCCCTCTGCAGCACGCCGCCCTACTCCTCCCCCACACATAGACACGCCTACATGCACGGCGCCACACCGACCAGAGGTGATGCTCGCTCGCATTCACAACACACTTTAATCGATCTCTCAATCTAATGTCTTTACTGACCTGCTTGTGTCTCAGAATCGTGTGCTGATGCTGCAAACTGTCGGGTGATGGAGGGAGATCACAACGGTTACGGCTCGCGCGCCTCGCAGGGAGATGCTTACAGACCGCGAGGATCATTACAGCGGCATCACACCATCCAGACCTGCGACGACGCCTACGTACGTCTGTCTGAGTGTGTGTGAGAGTGTGTGTGAGAGTGTGTGTGTGTGAGAGTGTGTGTGTGTGAGAGTGTGTGTGTGTGAGAGTGTGTGTGTGTGTGAGAGTGTGTGTGTGTGAGAGTGTGTGTGTGTGAGAGTGTGTGTGTGTGTGTGAGAGTGTGTGTGTGTGTGAGAGTGTGTGTGTGTGTGAGAGTGTGTGTGTGTGAGAGTGTGTGAGTGTGTGTGTGTGAGTGTTCATCATGCAGCCCCAGTGCTGACCTCCCCTTCTTGTAGGAGCAGGCGGAGCCAATGTCTGGAATGAGCTTATTGGCCGGGAAGGCGCTAAGTTCCGCCCGCATGTCGGACATCCTTAGCCAATCGTCTCTGACAGGAAGCCAGCAGCTGCAGCAGAGGGAGGGTTCAGGTGTGTGAACGCACACGCACACACACTCACTCGCTCACCGATGATGATGATGATGATGTTGTGTGTGTGTTTAGCGTGTGACGTGGAGGCAGATGTTCACCCCGCGTCGTGTTACCCGTCCTCCTGCACCAGTGACATGCTGCTAAGCTACAAAACCCCCGACCTGCAGTACAGTGTGGAACAGGCCGGGGTCTAATGAACACAGGTGAGTGTGTGTGTGTGTGTGTGTGTGTGTGTGTGTGTGTGTTAGCGTTCAAATACTATGATATGAATATCTGTTTTATCCACATACAGTACACTCATATAAAGTGATATACACTGATCAGGCATAACATGAACAGGTGAAGTGAATAACTCTGATGATCTCTTCATCACGGCTCCTGTTAGTGGGTGGGATATATTAGGCAGCAAGTGAACATTTTGTCCTCAAAGTTGATGTGTTAGAAGCAGGAAAAATGGGCAAGCGAAAGGATTTGAGCGAGGAAGGGCCAAATTGTGATGGCTAGACGACTGGGTCAGAGCATCTCCAAAACTGCAGCTCTTGTGGGGTGTTCCCGGTCTTCGAAAGCACCAACAGTGGCACGTGAGCATCAGAACTGGACCACGGAGCAATGGAAGAAGTTGGCCTGGTCTGAGGAATCACGTGTTCTTTTACATCACGTGGATGGCCGGGTGCGTGTGTGTGGCTTACCTGGGGAACACATGGCACCAGGATGCACTATGGGAAGAAGGCAAGCCGGCGGAGGCAGTGTGATGCTTTGGGCAATGTTCTGCTGGGAAACCTTGGGTCCTGCCATCCATGTGGATGTTACTTTGACACGTACCACCTACCTAAGCATTGTTGAGACCATGTACAGCCTTTCATGGAAACGGTATTCCCTGGTGGCTGTGGCTCTTCCAGCAGGATAATGCTCCTGCCACAAAGC
Source organism: Rhinogobio ventralis (assembly GCA_039654625.1). Lineage (NCBI taxonomy): Eukaryota > Metazoa > Chordata > Actinopteri > Cypriniformes > Gobionidae > Rhinogobio > Rhinogobio ventralis. The sequence continues at coordinate 38,101,521 of CM077199.1, forward strand.
ACAAATGGTTCAGGAATGGTTTGAGGAGCACAACAATGAGTTTGAGGTGTTGACTTGGCCTCCAAATTCCCCAGATCTCAATCCAATCGAGCATCTGTGGGATGTGCTGAACAAACCACCTCGCAACTTACAGGACTTAAAGGATCTGCTGCTAACATCTTGGTGCCAGATACCACAGCACACCTTCAGGGGTCTAGAGGAGTCCATGCCTCGACGGGTCAGGGCAAAAGGGGGACCAACACAATATTAGGAAGGTGGTCATAATGTTACGCCTGAGCCGTGTATATTATGTAGCAAAATCGGCTGCGTGATTGTTTATATTGTCACTATTTGTAAAAAAAAAAAACTGAATCAATTTGACAATTTACACACAATATATTTAATTTAATATATTTAACATTTGTTTATATTTATATATATTTAATATTTATAATAATAATGTTTTTTCTGTGTTCCAGGGGTGTATTTGCTGTATAAAGCTCATATCCGTCTGCTGTGTTGTGCTGTCATGCCAAATCCTCATCGTCTGTCTGTCGGGGTGCCGTGGGTGTGGCGTGCACGCAGGGGGCGGAGCACTTGGCTTCCTCTTCGACGCCATTGGCCGTCATGACGCGGGAGTTTCTCTGATTGGCTGGGGCGAGTGCCATCCGTCTGCTGCAGCCCAATAATCAACCGCCCCTCCCCCACCCGACCACACCCTCTTACCGTCGCCATAGCAGCGCTCTCGCGCACTCCGATGTACAAGGCTTACACAGAGTCTTATGTAAACACACACACACACACACACACACGAAGAGACGTCATTACCAAACGCCACAAACCCAAAGTATTTCACGTGAAGCCTGTGCTGCGGCGGGGCGTCGCGGATCATTCCGGTCGGGCCGTGACGTCACCATCGACCCCTTCCGCCGGGACGGCTGACTCTCATTCGCTCTTTCTTCACTTCTGTTTTTTTATTTTTAACGCATTTTTATGGCTAATGTTCTGTAGGAATTATGATCATTATTGTTCTTGTTTTCTGTAAAAGACGTTTTATGGTTATGACATTTATTAAAAAGAATGATTATTATTAAAACCGTTCTATGTTGCAACAAGAGAACAGCGGCGTTTGTTTCCTCACAAAGTGATTTTTGCACTCAGTTTTTGTTTTGCTTTTCCTTCCTGTTTGTTGTTCACCTCCTTCATTCCATCCGTCTGTCTGTCTGTCTGTCTGATGTCAGCGACAGATGCATTGTGGGTAGTTTTACAGATCCTGTACTGCTCATAGCCGATGATGATGTTTTGAGCTTCATTTCCGTTTCAAAGCTTTATTGGTTATTTTTTGTGATGTTGTTGAACAAGCTTTTGTATATTGTTTATTTTGCTCTTTCTGTTCTGATGTCATGATGATGTTTTTAGCCCAGTGTACAGACGTACAGACAGACAGACGCTTCATCTCATGTCTTTCTCAGAGTTTAGAGCCGAACTGTATGGAAGCTTCTCTCCACCACGGCATAAACAAGAACAGCAGTTTATACAAATTTATATCTCACAATTCTAACTTTTTACTTGTAATTCTGAGTTTATCTCTCACAATTCCGCAGTATATAAACTCACAATTCTATTTTTTTTCTCGCAACTCTATGAAAAAATTAGTCAGACACTTTTCTTGCCATTTTGAAATCGGTATATACTTCAGAATATCGGTATATAAACTCACAATTTTTACTTTTTTCTCGCAATTCTATAAACTCGTAAGAATACAGTTAGAATTGTGAGAAAAAAGTCAGAATTGTACGTTTATATACCTATATATGACTTTTTTCATAGAATTGTGAGACAAGTCGGAATTTTGAGTTTATGTACTTTTTTGCGGAATTGCGATAAACTCAAAATTGCGTGTTTATATACCTATATTCTGACTTTTTGCGGAATTGCAAGGAAAAAGTCGGAATTGCAATTCTACAAAATGTCAGAATATAGGTATATTATCACTCAATTCAGACTTTCCCACAGTTCCGACTTTACTTTTCCGTGGTGGAAACAAGCTCCAGTAGAAATGAGGCTGAGATTGAGCGATTTCTGCTGCCGCTTCGTCTTCGGTCTGACCAAACCAATAACGGTCACATGATCATCTGAGGTGAGACGGGCGTGTCTTTATCAGAGTTTGTGTCGATGGAGAGAACCATGATCCTCCTCATCCTCCATCTGTCCATCATGTTATGCTCTGCCCTCTTTTCCTTTCTAGATCTGTCATTTTCTTCTCTCTCTCTTTTTTTTGGCTTTATGTTTTTTGAAAAAATACTAAAGTGCAACAACAATGGTTATAAAAGAATTCCAAACAAACTGAGAGAAATAATAAATATATATAAATAAAGAAATGAATATGACAGAAGTGTGTGTGCTGTGTTCTTTGAGAGCGTGTTATAGATGTTCCTCCTTCAGATTCTCTTCAGTATGACGGCACAGGACCTGAAAGAGAGCGTTTACACTAATGCCAGCTGTAGCACTTTTACAAATGTGTGCTTGTCATGAACAGATCCCCGACACATTTCACAACGCACAACATTGAGCTTGTGTCGAGTCATTGATAATTTATCCACTTTGCAGCATCATCTCTGTTATTAAACTGAACTGAATCATGAGCTCTTCTGTAGAGCTGCTTTTGAATTGTTTCAATATTGATGACTTTTACAACATTAACACTGTTATTTTCCTGTTTATCACTGAAGCTGCTTTGAAAATCTGTATTGTATAAAGCGCTGTAGAAACAAGTAAATGTTAGCACTGACGTACCTGCATATGTTTTGGGCCAGAGGCATCTGCTAATGAATAAATGTCAGGAAATAGTACCACATTACCTATGAACCTTCATCTGAGCACTAATTCTGAAGTTTAGGAGATAAAACTGCTTGTTTTGATGCAGTGATCGTTTTTCTACCCATGAATCTAATCTACCCGTGCGAGTCCCATCTTTTTACTTTTCTCCTCGTTCTTTCTTTTCCGCACTCTCTTTTTCCACATTCATCACGTGGAAACACAAACATCACACGCAGAAGATGACACAATCCTGCTAACCGTTTCCAGCAGCTGGAAATACTAAACTTTCATGCTGTTCTGTTACACATCCTGTAAAACTCCATATTGCAGTCGTTTATTGTCCTCCAGGTCAGCTGACCAACTTTCTAGAGGGGCTGGTTGTGCTGCAGTCTTCATTCCCTGAGTCTTCAGCAACTTCAACATCCACCTGTGCTGCAGATTTACAGCCTCTTCCGATCTTCAACGCTCACCGCCACAGGTACTCACAAACCAGGAAACCAGCTTGACCTCAGCTTCACACGCAACTGTATCATTCTGGTTAAACTGCTGCACATTTCTGATTAATTCAACTTTTAATTTACAGCTTTCTTCGGTACCACCAAACCCTCTTCCAGTTTCATCCAGACAAAACTTTTTAGAAAGTTACAGACCTGTCTCTCTCCTATTCATAGTGAACTAGGTGTCATCCTTTCACAGAACAACCAGCTGGACGATGGAGTCTGCTTTGCTTTCGGGTCACTGAAGTCCCACGGGTTTGCAAAAGCTGATCCCAAAAAAATATCAACAATTCTCTGGTTTTAATCTCACCTCACGGGTCTGAAACACGCCATCTGGTCCCCGGGGTACTCCAGGGTTCAGTCCTTGGACCTCTCTTATTCTCCATAGACACTTCATCACTGGAACAACACTTTGCTGGTTTGAATCTTACTCACAGGTCCGAAACATGTCATCTGGTCCCCGGGGTACCCCAGGGTTCAGTCCTTGGACCTCTCTTATTCTCCATAGACACTTCATCACTGGAACAACACTTTGCTGGTTTGAATCTTACTCACAGGTCCGAAACATGTCATCTGGTCCCCGGGGTACCCCAGGGTTCAGTCCTTGGACCTCTCTTATTCTCCATAGACACTTCATGACTGGAACAACACTTTGCTGGTTTGAATCTTACTCACAGGTCCGAAACACGCCATCTGGTCCCCGGGGTACCCCAGGGTTCAGTCCTTGGACCTCTCTTATTCTCCATAGACACTTCATCACTGGAACAACACTTTGCTGGTTTGAATCTTACTCACAGGTCCGAAACATGTCATCTGGTCCCCGGGGTACCCCAGGGTTCAGTCCTTGGACCTCTCTTATTCTCCATAGACACTTCATCACTGGAACAACACTTTGCTGGTTTGAATCTTACTCACAGGTCCGAAACACGTAATCTGGTCCCCGGGGTACCCCAGGGTTCAGTCCTTGGATCTCTCTTATTCTCCATAGACACTTCATCACTGGAACAACACTTTGCTGGTTTGAATCTTACTCACAGGTCCGAAACAAGTCATCTGGTCCCCGAAACACGTCATCTGGTCCCACGTCATCTGGTGTCATCTGGTCCCTGGGGTACCCCAGGGTTCAGTCCTTGGACCTCTCTTATTCTCCATAGACACTTCATCACTGGAACAACACTTTGCTGGTTTGAATCTTACTCACAGGTCCGAAACAAGTCATCTGGTCCCCGGGGTACCCCAGGGTTCAGTCCTTGGATCTCTCTTATTCTCCATAGACACTTCATCACTGGAACAACACTTTGCTGGTTTGAATCTTACTCACAGGTCCGAAACATGTCATCTGGTCCCCGGGGTACCCCAGGGTTCAGTCCTTGGATCTCTCTTATTCTCCATAGACACTTCATCACTGGAACAACACTTTGCTGGTTTGAATCTTACTCACAGGTCCGAAACAAGTCATCTGGTCCCCGAAACACGTCATCTGGTCCCACGTCATCTGGTGTCATCTGGTCCCTGGGGTACCCCAGGGTTCAGTCCTTGGACCTCTCTTATTCTCCATAGACACTTCATCACTGGAACAACACTTTGCTGGTTTGAATCTTACTCACAGGTCCGAAACACGTAATCTGGTCCCTGGGGTACCCCAGGGTTCAGTCCTTGGACCTCTCTTATTCTCCATAGACACTTCATCACTGGAACAACACTTTGCTGGTTTGAATCTTACTCACAGGTCCGAAACACGTAATCTGGTCCCTGGGGTACCCCAGGGTTCAGTCCTTGGACCTCTCTTATTCTCCATAGACACTTCATCACTGGAACAACACTTTGCTGGTTTGAATCTTACTCACAGGTCCGAAACACGTAATCTGGTCCCCGGGGTACCCCAGGGTTCAGTCCTTGGATCTCTCTTATTCTCCATAGACACTTCATCACTGGAACAACACTTTGCTGGTTTGAATCTTACTCACAGGTCCGAAACACGTCATCTGGTCCCTGGGGTAACCCAGGGTTCAGTCCTTGGACCGCTCTTATTCTCCATAGACACTTCATCACTGGGACCCATTAGACAGGCACATGGTTTCTCCCACCATTGCTATGCTAATGACAGACAGTTCTACTCTTTATTTCAAACAGACGATCCCACAGTAGCTGCACAGATCTCAGCATGGATGGAAGAACATCACCTAAAGCTCAACCAAGCGAAGAGGGAGCTTCTCATCTTCCCAGCCACCCCATCAGTACAACACAACTTTACCATCCAGCTAGGTTTGTCAACAATAATCCCATTAAGTTGGTGTGGAATCTTGGGGTAATTTTTGATGACCCGCTGACCTTCAAAGACCACATTGTAACTCCTGCACAACACCAGGAACATCAGGCCTTTCTTATTGGAGCATGCAGCACAACTTCTCATCCTTGTCATTTCTAGGTTGGACTATTGCAATGCTATTCTGGCTGGACTTCCAACCTCTACAAATGGTGCCTTCACAGAGAGACATAACATCACTTTCCAGAACCTTCTCATTTACTGTTCCTCAGTGGTGGAAAGATCTTCCCAAACCTATCCAGACAGAATCCCTGAAATATTCAAGAAACTGCCGAAAATTCTTCTTCTATGCTTTCGCTATTTCTCAATCCCTCCCTGTTCTAACTTATACTATTGACCTTCTAGCAGGTCTCATGTTTACTGGCTTTTTAAGAAGAATCGCTTGTTGTGTTTCTTTGGATAAAAGCGTCTGCTAAATGAACAAATGCTGTCTGGATGTTTTATTCATCATCATGAGTTCTGTGTGCAGCTGCTGGTGTCTGAATGTGATTCTGCACTGCAGAGGCTGAGCAGACATGACCAGTCGAGCTCAGATCTTACGGGGTTATCCTGCGCTTGGTTGGAGGAGGTTCAGTAACACACACACACACACACACACGCACGAGTCAGCAAACACTCATCTGCTGCCTCCTGCTCTCAGTGTTTTATATCAGTAATGAATCACAGCACACACACCCCCCCACCACACGTGCTGCGTCAGTGTGTGTGACGCTCCTGCGTGAATGTGTGTGTGTGTGTTTGCATTCTGAATGGATCTTCAGCCGGTCGGAATCAGCAGCGTCTCTATGCACAGAGGTAAAACACTTGAGTGTGTGTATGTTTGATAACTGTCATGTGCCTCATTTTTACAGTCTCAGTGTGTGTGTGTGTGTGTGTGTGTGTGAAGCTCCTGCATGAGTGTGTGTGTGTCCTGCAGCTGAGAGACGCAGATTCTGCATGTCAACATCACACTGGAAAACACAGATTTTTTTCTGTTGTTGACTGATTCAATCACACACTCAAATCGGTCTGAACAACACACACTTCAGCAGTTCACGTGTGCACGATTCTAGTTTGTTTATGTGAATGTAGTTTTGTGCAGCTGGTTGTTTCTTGTGTGTCTGTGTGTGTGTGTGTAGGTGACTATGAGGACGCATCTCTCTGTTTTCTTCTTTTACACCATGATCTGGGCCAGCACAGGTAAGATGTTCTTGTTTCAGTTATGTTTTTGTTTCAGTATTGCTCTTGACTTTATTTTCCTCTCTGCTAGCAGCGATTGACCCCGCCCCCAAAATTGACGGACAGCAGACCTCGTCAGTCACCGTACAGGAGAACGTCACTCAGCAGTTCAACTGCCAATCAGAGGGCTGGGATCCTCAAGCCCCGCCCCTGCTGACCTGGTACCTGAACGGGGAGAGGCAGAGCGAGGTGACGGGCAGCCGGGGGGCGGGGCGTCTGGTAATGACATCACCAGGGGATTCCGGAGTGCTTAGATACGGATCCGAGCGCAACAGCACGTTCACACTCAAACCCAAACGCTGGGACCGAGAGCTGGTGTGTGCGGCGCGGAACCCTGCCGGAGGAGGGAGCTACAACGCCACCGTCACGCTCAACGTCCAGTGTGAGTCTGACCGGATCTGACCGGAGCTCCTGTGATTAAGCTGCACAGTTCCTGCTCAAAAATCAACGCAGTATTTTTTATTTCCACGTTTATTTGAATAGGGACAGTACAAAAAAACATGAAAACTGGAAAATATGTAGAGAGTGTAGCATAAGCTAATTTGCATCTCGGGTCCCTAGACCACCTTTTTTACATTTCTATTCTTTCTATTTATACAAATGCATAGCTAAATGACCTGCATGTATTTTAAGGATGCTGCCAACCCTGGCAACATGAATAACTAGTTAAAACAAACATTTATCAAAAATCACATTCTTCTCCCGTGCATATTCAACATAAGTTTGAGTGGCATTTGTGAACGAAGCTTTTGCCTATAGGCTTCTGGCACAAGCTCATAGGCCCTTAGCACATTTTTCCGTTTATCATAATCCAAATTGTCGCCAACAGACAAAGTGGAACAAACCTCCTGGGCTTTCCCAGGTAATTTGCACTGGATCAGGAGTGGCCACATATCTCTCAGCCAGCGCAACGCAGCAGCTATACGCTCCAATGCGCCAAAATACGAATCCACCTCGTCATCCCTAAATGCAGGGACAGGTGACGACCAATATCAAAATCAGTAGGATTACCAGGGGGCAAGGATAAAGCAGAGGGTGACTGATGGTCGACATTAGAGGACGGTACAGTAGTCGTAACTGAATCTGAATGATGATCGCTTTGCCTAAAACGCAAGACTTGAGTAGTATGCTCCTGACGTTTAATTTCAAGATTCAACTTTTTTAACTGGATAGCTAATTTTAAATCCTCCGAGCTTACCCCAGTAAGCGAGCGCAACATAGGATCAGTACCCGAAGCATCAGTGTTAACATCAACGTTTATTTCAACTTCACCGTTAGAAGAACTAGGCTTTAAAATATCTTGCCGTATTAGCGCAGCTTGAATTATGTCTCGCACCTCATTCTTCCTGGCAGCTTTTGTAACCGGAATATCATAGTAGTCAGCGATCAAATACAAATCAGTTTTCCGACATGACTCCAGGACTTCACATGAAGGAGCCTGTTTAAACGCTTCAATACAAAATTCCATAAATGTCCCTACCACTTCCCCACCACCCAAGAAAAGCTAAGTAAAAAATAAATAAGTGGTACTCACCAGCAAAGCCGCAAACTTCTCAATTAGCAAGCGTCGAAGAATTTCTAAATCAAAAAGAATTGGACGAGCCCCCAATTATTACGTCCTGTGTCTAGGAAAGTAGAGAACACTCTCATAGGGCATAATAAAAAGATGGGTTGTGGTATTGGAATCCCAAGACAAATCACTCCGGTCGATAATCAAACATACACACCAAAACTAAGCAGAAAAGAAGATAGAATTTATTTAAGAATCACAAAGGGAATAATGAGCATCTCGTCGGGGTGTCCAAAGGCCAAAATAACAAACAGAACAAGTCTAGAAAGAAACAAGGAAAATACATTAAATAACCTAATCCAGTAGCCAAAATAAAATACATGTAACTGACCTAACTACCTAACCAAAAACAGAACCCAAACAAGTTACAAATAAAATAGCAGGACACCCCTACGCTCTGTGATGTTATACTAACATTCCCAGATGCTATCAACAATACAAATTTGATCATCGGCCGGAGGAGGGATCCAGGAACTCTCAACCCGTTCCCGACCGAACCAACAAAGAGCTCCTCGTCAAATGCCGGCAGCCCACACCCTTGCTAACCGACCAATGACGATCGTCCACTCTTTAACTAGCCGACCAATGACGATCGTCCACACTTTAAATAGCCGACCAATGACGACCGTCCACACTTTAACTAACCGACCAATGACGATCATCCACACTTTAACTAGCCAACCAATGACGATCGTCCACACTTTAACTAGCCGACCAATGACGATCATCCACACTTTAACTAGCCAACCAATGACGATCGTCCACACTTTAACTAGCCGACCAATGACGATCGTCCACACTTTAACTAGCCTAGCCGACCAATGACGATCGTCCACACTTTAACTAGCCTAGCTGACCAATGACGATCGTCCACACTTTAACTAGCCTAGCTGACCAATGACGATCATCCACACTTTAACTAGCCTAGCTGACCAATGACGATCTTCCACACTTTAACTAGCCTAGCTGACCAATGACGATCGTCCACACTTTAACTAGCCTAGCTGACCAATGACGATCATCCACACTTTAACTAGCCAACCAATGACGATCGTCCACACTTTAACTAGCCTAGCTGACCAATGACGATCGTCCACACTTTAACTAGCCTAGCTGACCAATGACGATCATCCACACTTTAACTAGCCTAGCTGACCAATGACGATCGTCCACACTTTAACTAGCCTAGCTGACCAATGACGATCATCCACACTTTAACTAGCCTAGCTGACCAATGACGATCGTCCACACTTTAACTAGCCTAGCTGACCAATGACGATCATCCACACTTTAACTAGCCAACCAATGACGATCATCCACACTTTAACTAGCCTAGCTGACCAATGACGATCGTCCACACTTTAACTAGCCTAGCTGACCAATGACGATCGTCCACACTTTAACTAGCCTAGCTGACCAATGACGATCATCCACACTTTAACTAGCCAACCAATGACGATCGTCCACACTTTAACTAGCCTAGCTGACCAATGACGATCGTCCACACTTTAACTAGCCAACCAATGACGATCGTCCACACTTTAACTAACCGACCAATGACGATCGTCCACACTTTAACTAGCCGACCAATGACGATCGTCCACACTTTAACTAGCCGACCAATGACGATCGTCCACACTTTAACTAGCCGACCAATGACGATCGTCCACACTTTAACTAGCCGACCAATGACGATCGTCCACACTTTAACTAGCCGACCAATGACGGTCCTCCACACTGCCACCGGACAACCTATCAGAATGAGAAGGAAAAGGGAGAGAGAGAGAGAGAAAAAGAACACAGAGCACATACGGGTACAAAAAACAACAGGTCGTAACACATTTAAATGGAGCAAGTACATAAAAAACGTATTATTATAATATAAACTATAACACGAATAATTAAAATTGCTTCATAATAATGTTGATTTGTTGGCTCAGATTTCTGACGTTTAATAATAATATATTAATATAAAGTATATTATTAGTAATATTAATAATAATAAAATTGGGATGTGTCGGGTATTTGATATAAAATGAATAATATTATTGTTATATATTATATAAATGATAATATAATTAATAATAATATTGATTACATTTTAAATGTATTTGTAATATTAATAAAAATTTTGATTTGTTGGGTATCTGATGTCAAATTAATGATAATGTTATATAATAATACAAATTATAATATGAATAATTAAAATTCTGATTTGTTGGGTTTAATATATATATAAATTATAATATTTATATAATATGTATATAAAATATATTCATATAATAATATTCATAAAAATGTAAATGTATTTGTAATATTAATATAATTATAATTTTGATTTGTCGGGTATCTGATGTAAAATTAATAATAATATTTTTATATATTAATATAAATTATAATATTAATAATAATAATATTTATTAAATTTTACATTTATTTGTAATATTAGTGTAAATTTTGATCTGTTGGGTCAGATATCTAGCGTAAAATGTAATAATAATAATAATAATATATATTATTATAAAGTATAATATTATTATTAATAATATTAGTAATATTAATTCAAATTTTGATTTGCTGTATCTGACTTAAAATTAATGATAATAATGTTATATAATACTATAAATGATAATAAAAAGAATAATATCATTAACATTTTAAATATATTGGTAATATTAATTAAATTTTTTATCTGTCAGGTTGGATATCTGACATAAAATGAATAATAATTATATTTTATATATTAATATAAATTATAATATTAATAATAATAATTACTATTTAAAATTATTAGTAATATTAATGTAAATTTTTATCTGTCGGTCAGATATTTGACATAAAATAATGACTTTGCAAGTGAAGTTTCAAGCACAGATGGCGCTAGAGAGGCCAAAGCTTTAAAGCGTGACCTAACCTCACACGCGTGTGTTTGTCCCTCGTGTCTCAGTCCAGCCGGAGATCCTGCGTGTGGACGCCCACTACAGCGAGACCGCGGACCCCGGCCTCTCCCTGATCCTCTTTGCTTTGGTTCGGTCCAACCCCCCCGCCACCATCACCTGGGTGGATCGGTCCGGTCAGCTGCTGGCCAACAGCTCCGACTTCCTCATCCTGGACTCACGGAGCTTCCCGTGGCTGGCCAATCACAGCCTGCAGGTCACTCTGAGCAGCCTATCAGGAAACGTCTCGGTCAGCGCCAACAACAGCCTGGGCTCCGCCCACAGCAACCTCACGCTCACAGGTGACGTGGCACGCCATCAGGGCCGTTTCTGCTCATCATTAGTGTTGTGAGGCAAGTGTTGAGTCTGTGTCCTGTTCCTCCAGAGTTCCTGCAGTCGCGCGTGGAGGTGCCGATGTTCGGGATCGTGACGGGAGGCGTCGCCGGCTTCATCACCCTCCTCATCTTCACCCTGATGGTCTTCTTCCTCCTACAGAAGGACAAATCCAAAGCCATCGGTACAGTGACTGAACGCCTGAACACTGCAGATAACAGCTTACATGTCAAAGTGTTCATGTGTTCATACTTTCTCTGTTCCTCAGAAGAGCCGGTCGCAGTGCATCTGTCCTCCAAACGGTGCGACGCGTCTCCCAGCATTCTCTGCTCATACATTACTGAGAGATTGGTCTCGTGACTGTTCTGGTGTTTGTTGGTTGCAGTAACGACATGGTGAAGGTTCAGGTGAACGGCGTCTATCTGCCCAGAGAGAACATGTCATTACCGTCACACGTGCAGCTGAACGACGACCGCGCGCTCTGTAAGGGTGAGTCTCGCTTCCGTCCACAGATTTAACTGGAATAAGGCAGAAAACATATATACGAATAAAGCAGCTTGAGCATAGGTTTGCATGTTTGATTAGAATCATACACCATATTGCCAAAAGTATTGTGACGCCCTCTGAGTTCAGGTGTTCAATCCCTTCATGGCCACAGGTGTATAAATCAAGCACTAGGCATGCAGACGCTTCTACAAACATTTGTGAAAGAATGGGTCGCTCTCAGGAGCTCAGTGAACTCAAGCGTGGTACCGTGATAGGTTGCCACCTGTGCAATAAGTCCATTCCTGACATTTCCTCACTACTAAATATTCCACGCTCAACTGTTAGTGGGATTATAACAAAGTGGAAGCGATTGGGAACAACAGCAACTCAGCCACGAAGTGATAGGCCACGTAAAATCACAGAGCGGGGTCAGCGCATGCTGAGGGTCACAGTGCGCAGAAGACGCCAACTTTCTGCAGAGTCAATAGCTCCAGACCTCCAAACTTCTGTGGCCTTCAGATGAGCTCAAGAACAGTGTGTAGAGAGCTTCATGGAATGGGTTTCCATGGCCGAGCAGCTCATCCAAGCCTTACATCACCAAGAGCAATGCAAAGCGTGGGATGCAGTGGGGTAAAGCACGCCGCCACTGGACTCTAGAGCAGTGAGACGTGTTCTCTGAGTGACCAATCACGCTTCTCTGTCTGCAATCCCATGGACGAGTCTGGGTTTGGCGGTTGCCAGGGGAACGGGACTTGCCTGACTGCATTGTGCCAAGTGTAAAGTTTGGTGGAGGGGGGATTATGGGGTGGGGTTGTTTTTCAGGGGTTGGGCTTGGCCCCTTAGTTCCAGTGAAAGGAACTCTTAATGCTTCAGCATACCAAGACATTTTGGACAATTTCATGCTCCCAACTTTGTGGGAACAGTTTGGGGACGGCCCCTTCCTGTCCCAACATGACTGCGCTCCAGTGCACAAAGTGTCGGTCCATAAAGACATGGATGAGCGAGTTTCGGTGTGGAGGAACTTGACTGGCCTGCACAGAGTCCTGACCTTATCCCGATAGAACACCTTTGGGATGAATTAGAGCGATGCCATGTCACATGTTCTCACCTATTTTCATAAAGTTCTGAGTTTTCGTTTAGGAGTTATAGGCTTTTGCATGCACTTGGCCACATCCATTTTATAAATGACCCTGTTATAGCTACCCAAAGGATTGAGTTAAATATTTTGTTTGATAATTATTGAACTAGAGAGTCTAGAGAACTGTACTGCATTGGTTTTATTGAGGTTGATGGAAAACCTAGGACTAGTTTGCAAAAGTCGTTTTTTTACATAATTGTGAATATTTAATGAACGCTTTGATTGACAGCAGTGGTTCTTGAGGCAAAGTTGTTCCGAATGAAGAGATCTATCAAATGATGTCAATATTGCGTGGATGTGTAAAACATTGAGCCCATGTGTACCAAGTTTGGTGAAAATATCTCATTACGTTCTCAAGTCATAGCCATTTTAGTAAAAGTGGCTCTGCCCACTTAGAACGTTTTGGCGGCCCTTAAGGACCGTGAATCAAAAATATTTGTTTTTATAATTATTGACAATCAGACTCCAGAGAATCTTGCTGCACTGGTTTGGTTCCAATTGGGCCAAAAATATAATTAATATCCAAATCATTCTGATGACAGATTTTGACTCAGGCGTTTCAGAGCCACCAAACAAACATCTGAGATGCTGCGACGCCATTGGTCCGCTGGTTAGGCCAGTCATCCAATCACAGCCTCTGCTGAGGGATTTATTCAGTAAATCTGTTTCTGTCGTAGTTTATGCGCATGTCTTCTTATTGGATAAAAAATGAGCCTCCGCCTCAAATGAGCACATGCGCTTTTATAGAATTGATGCTCATCTTGGCGCCTCCATTCAGAGTTCATTAATACACTATCCCAAAATTTGTGTTAAAATAGGTGTATGGAAAAGTGTCTAACGTGAGTCTGTAAAACATCTGACGTGTTTCAGGGCTGCAGATCTCCAGACCGAACACACTGGAGAGGAGACGCGCCGACGAGGACGAGGAGGATCTGTCTGCGGCCTACGCTGCCCGAGGTCAGAGGTCATGACCTGTGCGCAACACTCTTAAAGGGACAGTTCACCCAACAGTGTAAATTCTGTCATCATTTACTCTCCTGAGATAATATAAAATGTTTATATGTGAATAAAAGCCTGAATTAAAGTTAATAATAAATTTTTGAGTGAACTGTACATTTAAGAATGGAAGAGCCAACCTCAAAAACATTTTGCTCTCTAGTAATATTTACATTTCAGTAGAATTAGATTTTTGGATGAACTGTGCCTTTAAAGGCACAATATGTAATTATTCAGAACAAAGGCGTGTCTTGACTCTTGATTGGGCGGAGCTTTTATTCTGTCAGTCAAGCGCTTCCGCTTCTTTCCGCTCATGTGTGTGTGTGGGAACGCAGTGCTGTTTTATCATATTACACACATTTGAGTGTGTTAAAGTTATGTTATAATATCATATTAGATTTTGGTGTTTCCATGGTTTCGCGGGTATGATGTCATTGATAGGCGACGCACACACACGGGCCGTGTCCTGGTTAAAATCACTTATTTCTCTGGATTTAAACAGTCTTGGAAACATTTGGGATAATGTACACAAGTCAACAAAATATATACCACTGTTCTAGTGGATATTTTAATCCCAAAATCTTACATATTGTGCCTTTAAAGAGCCCTGATATGAATGAGAGATCAGAATCTCCTCACCGTCGTTGAGTCTCATCGATGTGAACGATTGTGTCCCGACAGGTTTCGCTCGCTATCCGATGGTGGGCTACATCTATAAAGTGAGCAGCACCAGCAGCGATGAAATCTGGCTCTGAACGTCTGCACAGTCTGACCTCTGACCTCACGAAGCCTGATCACGGGCTGGATGGTATTCTGTAATCAAGCGTAACAGATTCACTGACAAACTTGCAGCTCAAGATTTTGAGTGACAGACTGCTCTGTCCTGGTGAAGAACTACACTACCCATAATTCACTGATCAGAGAAACCACTGCTACTATGGAAACAGGGACTTTTTTCCTCCAGACACAGCTAGAGATGACTAATTAACATTAGTTAGGCTAATTGTAGTTCTGGTGATGATTCTCTCAAGCAATCAGAGAGAATACATGAAAAAGACCCAAGCAGTGATTCATGGGATCAGTAGTTCATTCTACGCTGTAAATATATAGTTCATTGCTGCTATATGGAATGCTACATCATATTTGTGCAATATAAAGGAATGTTATGTATTGAAGAGTATTGAAATCATGTATATTTAGTGAGTATATTTGTAAAGCTCGTCCAGCAGGAGGCGCTGCTAGTTTAACTTTACCTGAGCTAGTGCTAGTTTATTAATATTCGACTGTGATTTTCTTGTGAAAGTTGCTGTATTATGAAGAATACCTCAATAAAGTCTCTGGAGAGACACACATCATACACCATTAGTGTAATAATGTTGTGTTTACTTAGAGTTTGTGTGTGTTTCGGAGGCTCGCAGGTGTTCGTGGTTTTCAGTTTACGGCACCGGAAGTCGATGTGGATCGATCTTTCATCTGCAGGTTGCACACACACACACACACACACCATCATTTACTGGTTTAACGGCTGTCACGTGACTGGTTTCATAGAAACAGGTTATTTTATTATCCTGATTTTAATCTTGAGCTTTTGTTTCGGAGCGTTCCTGTTTGTTTGAGTTCAGGCCGAGATCGTGTCGTGTTCCGACTTCCGGTTGACCTCAGTCTTCAGAAGCGCGCGAACGGAGTCTGAGGTAAACTTCATCTCAGACAGAAATTATAAATAATCCAGCGATATAAAAGCAGGTTACACTTTATTTTAAGGTGACTTACTCAAATAATATTAATCAACTGTAGAGTTACGGCTAGCTACTCGTAGCTATGCATAATTTACTTATACGTAACCTTAAAATAAAGTGTTACCTAAAAGCATATTTTATATTTTTTTTAAATTAAATAATGTTGTATTGTAACTAATGTGATATTAATATAATAAGCCTGTATCTTGTTAGATATACCACTTTACAATAATTTGTATGAAAAATACTTCTACAGTTAGAATTAACATTTACTAACATTATTATTATTATTATTACTTAATGGACGTGAGGTAACTAACTAACAATGTTGTATTTTATTAAATAACTATAACAAACTTTAATAAATATATGCGCATAAAACATTAATTTTACAACTTGAGATTTAGCATTAATTTGAACCGATATAGTTGAAAAATCCACTGCATTTTAACAAATATTAATAATCTGAAGCGTATTGTAAGTTTTATTTATAATCAGAATGTTTCAGAATACACGGCAAACATTTTATTGTCTTGTTTCCTGTCCAAATATCTAAAAAATTATTAGAGTTGTTGCTTAAAAAAAAGGAAAAATGATCTGCCAATGCGGTTAGAAAAATAATATCAATTCAAACAGAGACAATATCATTTTTCTAACCGCATTGGCAGATCATTTTTCCTTTTTTTTAAGCAACAACTCACTTAAATTTGATTCCCCAGAAAACAAGACATAATATCTTATGTGATTTTACTCGCCTAGTAAAAGCATTTGGACTGGAAACAGTGTATCCTGTGATTTGAATGCGTTAGTGTGTATTTGTGATTTCAGCTGTAGTGTGTTTGGATGAAGATGATTTCTGTGGCGTATCGCAGTAGTTTATTTAACTAGAGAGAACACAGTCGATGTTGCGTTTGGTGCTGGAGATCATGGCCGCTCTAACGCTCACCTCCACAAGATGGAGGACCGTGAACTCTGAGCTTCACCTCTTTATTTACAGGAGAATCATAAGCAGTGAGGACAGAGAAATGGACAGACGCTTGTTCTGGTGGTTCTGCGTGCTGACGGCTCTCAGATCAGTCCGAGCACAGGGTAAGAATCTCCTCATTCAGTCAATATTTCACAGTCGCATTAGTGTTTTATGGAAGCTTGTTAAAAGGTAAGGGTGGCTTTTTATCTCACCATCCAGCTCACAAAAGGTCACTATTGCTAGAATAACCTGTCTTCACTTTGCAGATCCTGCCAAGCTAAAAATCAGCGTTAACGATAAGGGTCTGAGCTGTGAAGGCGGTAAGTTCCTTCCCGAGCTCAAGCCACTGACTGAGGATGCGTATAAAACCTACACGTGTGTAAAGGAAGAGGCTGACGAGTGTCTCGACGGTGAACACTGTCCCAAAATCACAGTCAAAGTCCTGAGTGAGTAAAAGCTTCATCCCCAGCAGCTGAGAGAACACACACACACACACACACACACGACACCCTGATAACTCACATCAACAAACTAAGAAGAAACATGAGTATTAACATTAAAAACGGCTTTTCACTGTAAATTATAAGATGATTTGCATTTAACAGTGTTTTTCTGTTTTTCATCTATCACAGTTTTTGTCCATATAGAGAACATACTATAATACTGTTAAAGGCACAATATGTAAGATTTTAGGGTTCAAATATCCACTAGAACAGTGTTATATATTGTGTTGACTGCATTATGCCAAATGTTTCCAAGAATGTTTAAATCCAGAGAAATAAGTGATTTTAACCAGTACACGGCCCGTGCGTCGCCTATCAGTGACATCATACCCGCGTTACCCTCCGGTGTTATTGTGTAGTAACCATGGAAACACCGCTTTAATATCTGATGTGTTTTATTAGACGCTGAGCAACTGTTTGGATCATTCATGGACAGAAACTAATCATTGTTCTCCAGCTCAACACAGTTAGTCTTATTGTTTAGATCTGGTGTTCTTGATTTACCACGAGTACCATGTTTTACCATGCCTAATATGATCTCGCTCACTGCAGTGTGAACAAGTGTCTCATAGTAGTGCTGAGCGGACGCACAGAGTAGCATTATAACATCACTTTAACACACTCAGATGTGTGTGATAGAATAAAACAGCGCTGCGTTACCACACACACACACACACACACGAGCGCTCGTCTGACAGAATAAAAGCTCCGCCCAATCAAGAGTCAAGACACGCCTTTGTGCTGAATAATTACATATTGTGCCTTTAACGCTTCATACTGCTAAACAATGAACAGGCATTTTAACACACGCCGGCGGTCAGGTCTTCACTTTGTAACAGTGTTAGATATAAAGAGGGCGCATGTATGAGTGTGTGAGTGTGTGCTCCGTGTCCGGCAGGCGGTGAGAGTCTGATCCAGCTGAACGTGGGGGCGCTGGTCACCGTTCTGCTGAGTGATGTCCTCGCCACGGCTCTGATCGGATGGGCCGTGTACAGCGTCTGCGCTCAGCCCAGAGTCCGGAGCACCTACCAGGGCAGCAAAGGTTCATTACCCCCTTCATACTCATATCAGTACCAGCCGATCATCTGTGTCATCTGAGTCTCTGTCTCTCTCCAGCCTCCGACCGGGTCAATCTCATCAACAATCATCCAGCAGGAGACACGTATCAGGTGACACACATATACAGTATCACACATGTGCCCCTGGAGCTCAACACCAGTCCTGATCTCACGGGTGTATCTGTGGCAATAGCCAACAATACATGTATGGGTCAAAATTATACATTTATGCCAAAAGTCATTAGGATATTAAGATCATGTTCATGAAGATATTCCTACTGTAAATGTATCATAAATGTATCATTAGTAGTAATATGCATTGCTAAGGACTTCATCTGGACAACTTTAAAGGAGATTTTCTCAGTATTTAGATTTTTTTGCACCCTCAGATTGAAATATAGCCAAATATTGTCCTAACAAACCACACACTAATGTTCATTCAGCTTTCAGATGATCTGTAAATCTCAATTTCAGAATATTGACCCGTATGACTGGTTTTGTACTCCAGGGTCATGTTTTAATTATAATAGTATAAAATCAAAGAGTTCATGTGCACTGACATTATTACATGAGATTAATCAAGACATGTAACACTTTACAATAAGATTATATTAGCTAACATGAGCTAAGGGTTAGGGAGGAAACACGTGTGACTTGTGTTTAAAACAACATTTGAGTAACTTTAAAAGCCCTTAACTGTCACCAACGCTTGGCACGCTTTTTTATCGCATTTGTTTAGTAGTCGTAAATTAGGTTTCACTCGAACACTTACAAGCTTTGAAATCGGACGTTGCGTTACCATGGAAACGGTACTTTAAATTCCTTTAGCCGGCTCCTCCCCCTAGTGGGCGTCGTCAGGTTTCATACATTATTTTAAATACTTTATAGACAAATCCTTTCTAAACTCAAGGTCCATATTTGGCTATAGAAGTGATATTTGTGTAATGTATTAATTTGTTACAGCATTAATGGAGTGTGTGACACAACCGGTGGGTGTTTTTGGTTCAGCGCGGAAACAAAATCTCATGGGAACTTCCATTTTTGTGGTATCAACTTCAAATTTGGAACACAACTTGGTTAGACATATGGCTTTGATTTGATAGTGATTTTAGGGTAAAAATTATTTTGTAAAATATATATTTTATATTAAATAAAAAATATTTAGTACAGCATTTTCACGTCTATTCTCAAAAAAATCTAATTACAGTTTCATCCTAAAACTATTTTACATGACCAAAGTGAGCTATTTATTTCATTTAAACATTAAACATCATATAAAAATAAGTTTTCTCCCAGGTTTTTGAGTTTTAAGGTTTTCATGATTGGTGTTTTTGATGTAAACTCCTGTTATCGTTGTTTTGCGGTCCCTTTTTTGAATATTTATCTGTCTTTTTCTGCACAGCACAATGGGCAACTACTGTTGTTTTTATTGTGCTATATAAATAACATTTGATTTGATTGCAATTAATTAATAACAGCGATTGGTGATCTCAGACTCAGTTCTGCTCATGAGTGTCATATGCAACTTTTGAATCATTTTAACTTTAAACTATTTAACATTATAGATGTTTACATATAATCCACAAGACAAAATGAATTTATACAAATCACCAGTAATGTACAAACCCTTGAATGTGAACCGTCTGTCTGATGATCCACGGCTGTGTGTGTGTGTGTGTGTCGTTCCCTGCTGATCCACGGCTGTTCTCATGTTTCATGTCATGTCATTTGTTTCAAATTCTGACTTTTATAATGTCCAATTATGAGAGGAAAAAAAACTGATGTTATTTCTAAGAATTGCGGCTTTAAAAAATAAAATAAAAAAGGTAATTGTGACTTACATCTCACAAATCTCACTTTATAACACTTTATCACTTCAATACGAGTTTAAATCTCTCAACTGTGAGATATAAAGCTGTAATTCCCTGTTTTATTGCTATATTTAGTGTTGTAACGAGCCGGGGGTGAACACTTCTGCACAGGATGATGTGTGAATGTCTCGTGTTGTGTAAAGATCATATTTGTTCATTTAGCGCTGCCCTTCTGAAGATAATAAGCACATGAGTATAATACACCCTGTTCAGAGCTCACACACCCCAGATTTCCTTCTGGAGCGTCAGCATTTAATGAGCTGACATGACCGAACAATAAACGGCTGTATTTATATTTACTAACATTTACAAAGATTAATAAACACTGTATTACTAACACTCCTCATGTTTAGTTATGCACTCGCAGAAGGCCACTTTAAGGTTTTAACTCGATCTCAATACTTCAGAATACTTTGAATATTAATAAGACATTTTTAAACTACATCAGTTTTACACACATATTTATAGAAGCAAAAACAAGAAAGAAAAATATGCTGACGCTCGAGAAGGAAACGCATGAAGATCTAGGGTGTGTGAACAAACATGTAGTTATGAATATGATCTTTACACAACACGAGACATTCACACATCATCCTGTGCAGAAGTGTTCACCCCCGGCTCGTTACAACACTAAATATAGCAATAAAACAGGGAATTACAGCTTTATATCTCACAGTTCTGACTGTTTTCCTCACAACTGACAGATTTGTAATTGCGTGTTATAAAGTCAGAATTGTGAGATAAGACTCAAAAACCTTTTTTATTTTTTTTATTAAAGTCGCAATTTTCCCCCTCGCAATTGTGAGTTTATATAATGTGAAATATCTCAGGACAGCACTAAATAAAGTAAACATGCCGTTTTTATGATCCAGATCCCTCTTATTCTGTTAAAATCATATTCTGCGAGGGAATGAGTCTCTGAGATCACCAATCACTGCTTACATTAATGATTAATGAACTCTAGTTATCACTCTGGTCATCTAAAATACTTTCGGATGTAACTGTAATTGGATTAGCACCCATTTTAATGACAGTGACTCAAATGTTGTGTTTTAAGTGTGTAAGTCACGTGTGTTTCGTTCCTCCCCAGCCCTGAGCTTTAACTAACATTAATTACTGAGTGTTACAACCGAAGTTCTCCTGAGATGAAAATCACTCTAATGGCGAGTAGAATATTTATATTAGAAACCAAGAAAATCCAGATCATATTTTACACACATTTATAATTTTTCACAGCATAAATTCTGACATGAGGATTTCCTCACAAGAACACACACTCAAAATAAATGAACGTTCACTGTTGTCAGTTTCACACACACCATCCTTGTTCACATGACTTGATTTAACGGAGTTGTTTGCACTGTGAAGTTGTATTAATGAATGTGTGTGTGTGTGTCGTGCAGCCGCTGAACACGCGCTCAGACGAGTACAGCACTCTCCACGGGCCGCGCAAGCCCAAGAACGCCAAACACCCCATCTGACATCATCCCTCTGACATCATCCCTCTGACATCATCCCTCTGACATCATCCCTCAGACATCATCCCTCTGACATCATCCCTCTGAGACCCTTCATCTGAGACCCTTCATCTGACATCATCCCTCTGACATCATCCCTCAGACATCATCCCTCTGACATCCCTCTGACATCATCCCTCTGAGACCCTTCATCTGACATCATCCCTCTGACATCATCCCTCTGACATCATCCCTCTGAGACCCTTCATCTGACATCATCCCTCTGACATCATCCCTCAGACATCCCTCTGACATCATCCCTCTGAGACCCTTCATCTGACATCATCCCTCTGACATCCCTCTGACATCATCCCTCTGAGACCCTTCATCTGACATCATCCCTCTGACATCATCCCTCTGAGACCCTTCATCTGACATCATCCCTCTGACATCATCCCTCTGAGACCCTTCATCTGACATCATCCCTCTGAGACCCTTCATCTGACATCATCCCTCTGACATCCCTCTGACATCATCCCTCTGAGACCCTTCATCTGACATCATCCCTCTGACATCCCTCTGACATCATCCCTCTGAGACCCTTCATCTGACATCATCCCTCTGACATCATCCCTCTGAGACCCTTCATCTGACATCATCCCTCTGACATCATCCCTCTGACATCATCCCTCTGAGACCCTTCATCTGACATCATCCCTCTGACATCATCCCTCTGACATCATCCCTCTGAGACCCTTCATCTGACATCATCCCTCTGACATCATCCCTCTGAGACCCTTCATCTGACATCATCCCTCTGACATCATCCCTCTGAGACCCTTCATCTGACATCATCCCTCTGACATCATCCCCCTGACATCATCCCTCTGAGACCCTTCATCTGACATCATCTCTCTGACATCATCCCTCTGAGACCCTTCATCTGACATCATCCCTCTGACATCATCCCTCTGAGACCCTTCATCTGACATCATCCCTCTGACATCATCCCTCTGAGACCCTTCATCTGACATCATCCCTCTGACATCATCCCCCTGACATCATCCCTCTGAGACCCTTCATCTGACATCATCCCTCTGAGACCCTTCATCTGACATCATCCCTCTGACATCATCCCTCTGAGACCCTTCATCTGACATCATCTCTCTGACATCATCCCTCTGACATCATTCCTCTGAGACCCTTCATCTGATCATTAAAGCTCTTCTCTTCATGTGTTTGTTCCTGTAAATGTAGACGCTTCAAATAAACGCTTGATTGAGTCACTAAAGTGTCTGTACTCTCTGTGTGCTGTCGATTCTTTGACTTTATTAGAGGGATGATGAGCGTTACATAAACGCACAGACTAAATGAAGGTATTCACAGGAAATATGATTATAATGCATGTAGACTGTTTTCAGTTTGTAGCAGTAAATGAAGAGATGTCACACCGATCACAAGTTCAGTATGGAGTACCGCAGGGCTCAGTGCTAGGACCGTTGCTCTTCACCCTGTACATGCTACCACTGGGAGATATCATTAGGAAGCATGGCGTTAGTTTTCATTGTTATGCTGACGATACTCAGCTCTATATTTCTTCACGCCCTGACGAAACTTACCAATTCACAAGATTAACGGAATGCATAGCTGATATAAAAAATTGGATGACTAGTAATTTCCTGCAACTGAATTCAGAAAAAACAGAGATTCTGATCACTGAACCAAAAACTCCACATGTAGTAACCTAGAATACTGTCTAACACTTGATGGCTGCTCTGTCAAGTCCTCCTCGTCAGTTAGGAACCTGGGTGTGCTCTTTGATACCAATCTCTCATTTGAAAGCCACGTTTCTAACATCTGTAAAACTGCATTCTACCATCTTAAAAATATATCTAAATTACGGCACATGCTTTCAATACAAAATGCTGAACAGTTAGTTCATGCGTTCATGACCTCAAGGCTAGATTATTGTAATGCTCTACTGGGTGGTTGCCCTGCTCGCTTAATAAATAAACTGCACCTGGTCCAAAACGCAGCAGCTCGAGTTCTTACTAGAACCAGGAAGTGTGACCATATTAGCCCGGTTCTGTCAACACTGCACTGGCTCCCTATTAAACATCGCATACATTTTAAAATCTTTCTAATTACTTACAAAGCACTAAATGGTTTAGCTCCCCAGTACTTGAGCGAGCTCTTAACGCATTATACTCCATCACGTCTATTGCGGTCTCAAAACTCTGGCCAGTTGATAATACCTAGAATATCAAAATCAACTGCAGGCGGTCGATCCTTTTCCTATTTAGCTCCTAAACTCTGGAACAGCCTTCCTAGCATTGTTCGGGAAGCAGACACACTCTGTCAGTTTAAATCTAGACTAAAAACACATCTCTTTACTATGGCATACACATAAAACATTTTTAATTGATATTTTATTCAAATTGTTAGGCTGCATTAACTAGGTCAGCCGGAACCGGGAACACTTCCCATAACACCTGATGTACTCGTTACATCATAAGAGGAATGGCATCTACGCTAATGTTAGTCTCTCTGTTTATCCCGAGGTTTACTGCAGTCAGCCGGATCCGGGCTGTATCCAGATCAGATGGTGGACCTGCGCCTGGACATTACCAACGCATCCCTGAAGTGTCTGCAGAGACCGTGTCAATTAGTCTAACCTCTGAAATTGCTCATCGACATGGCATCCTCAATGGATCTGTCTCCGGTGTGATGACTCCGATATTTCGAATATTCAGATCTAATATTACTTCTGACCTATAAGGCTGCCAAAATAATAATCATACACTGTTTGTTAATTGACCAGAGGAGAACTGGCACCCCGACTGAGCCTGGTTTCTCCCAAGGTTTATTTTTCTCCATTAGGACACCTGATGGAGTTTTGGTTCCTTGCCACTGTCGCCTCTGGCTTGCTCAGTTGGGGACACTACATTTTCAAATAAATATCCAAATAAATGTAATTACTAAACTAAATTAACTATATCAACTACATTACTTGAATATATATGATAATTGAAATGAGCTGATGACATCACCGTTTTCTCCAGAGCGGCTGCACAGCCGAATCAGATTCTGTTCATTATTTTCCTGTTTAACACTGTGAAGCTGCTTTGAGACAATCTGCATTGTAAAAAGCGCTATATAAATAAAGTTGACTTGACTAGAACCATGAATAAATTTGGTTAGACTTAAGGTGTCATTGTTACAGTGTAATTATGTATTTAAGTATTGAGTAATATTTCGTAACGACATGTACTTACTACAGGGTTTGCTTTAGGGTTAGTTGCATGGAATTATGCATTATTTACTGTTATTACTATGGTAATAGTGTGTGTGTGTGTGTGTGTTTGACTGTGTTCAGCAGAGGTTGTACAGTACTGTATGTGTGTGTGAGTGTGTGTCTGCATTCAGCAGAGGTTGTACAGTACTGTATGTGTGTGTGAGTGTGTGTCTGCATTCAGCAGAGGTTGTACAGTACTGTATGTGTGTGTGTGTGTGTGTGACTGCATTCAGCAGAGGTTGTACAGTACTGTATGTGTGTGTGTGTGTGTGACTGCATTCAGCAGAGGTTGTACAGTACTGTATGTGTGCGTGTGTGTGTGTGACTGCATTCAGCAGAGGTTGTACAGTACTGTATGTGTGTGTGTGTGTGTGTGTGTGACTGCATTCAGCAGAGGTTGTACAGTACTGTATGTGTGTGTGTGTGTGTGTGTGTGTGTGACTGCATTCAGCAGAGGTTGTACAGTACTGTATGTGTGTGTGTGTGTGTGTGTGACTGCATTCAGCAGAGGTTGTACAGTACTGTATGTGTGTGTGTGTGACTGCATTCAGCAGAGGTTGTACAGTACTGTATGTGTGTGTGTGTGTGACTGAATTCAGCAGAGGTTGTACAGTACTGTATGTGTGTGTGTGTGTGTGTGTGTGTGTGTGTGACTGAATTCAGCAGAGGTTGTACAGTACTGTATGTGTGTGTGTGTGTGTGTGTGTGACTGAATTCAGCAGAGGTTGTACAGTACTGTATGTGTGTGTGTGTGTGTGTGTGTGACTGCATTCAGCAGAGGTTGTACAGTACTGTATGTGTGTGTGTGTGTGTGTGTGACTGAATTCAGCAGAGGTTGTACAGTACTGTATGTGTGTGTGTGTGTGTGTGTGTGTGACTGCATTCAGCAGAGGTTGTACAGTACTGTGACATGTAACATATGTAACAAGGACACTGTAAAATAAAGTGTTACCATAAGTTATTGTGAATGTTCACCCAAAAATCATTATTTACTTGTGTCGTTCAAACACAAAAGAAGATATTTTGAGAAATATCACTGGAAGTCGATGTGTGTTTGGTACCCCTGTTCTTCGAAATACCGTCTTTTGTGTTCAGCGGAAGAAATAAATAAAAAATAATAAATGATGAAAGATACCCAGTTCAGCTTCATCCAGTTCATAACTCAGTTTCAGTAAAGCGTTCATGTCTTTGATTGGTTATTATTAGTCACCAGCTCATTTCTGGTATTGTGGTTTCCGTTCAGAGACGAGAAAAGCAGCACAAGATCAGCGTTCACATCAACCTCACAGACACGCGTGTATACATTCACACGCAAACACAGATGACACTAATAAAGCCTAAGAATGTTTGCTAATGTTTCCATTAACTTATCAAAATGTTATTTCTGAATATTCAAAACGTCCAGTTATATTTTTTAATTCTTGGTTATGCAAACATTCAGGGAACATTCCATTCTTCAAACATTATGGGAACGTTACTCTTGAATGTTCTCTGAGCGTTACTCTTGAATGTTCTCTGAACGTTACTCTTGAATGTTCTCTGAGCGTTACTCTTGAATGTTCTCTGAACGTTACTCTTGAATGTTCTCTGAGCGTTACTCTTGAATGTTCTCTGAACGTTACTCTTGAGTGTTCTCTGAACGTTACTCTTGAGTGTTCTCTGAGCGTTACTCTTGAATGTTCTCTGAACGTTACTCTTGAATGTTCTCTGAACGTTACTCTTGAATGTTCTCTGAACTATACTCTTGAATGTTCTGAGCGTTACTCTTAAATGTTCTCTGAACGTTACTCTTAAATGTTCTCTGAACGTTACTCTTGAGTGTTCTCTGAGCGTTACTCTTGAATGTTCTCTGAACGTTACTCTTGAATGTTCTCTGAACGTTACTCTTGAATGTTCTCTGAACTATACTCTTGAATGTTCTGAGCGTTACTCTTAAATGTTCTCTGAACGTTACTCTTAAATGTTCTCTGAACGTTACTCTTGAGTGTTCTCTGAGCGTTACTCTTGAATGTTCTCTGAACGTTACTCTTGAATGTTCTCTGAGCGTTACTCTTAAATGTTCTCTGAACGTTACTCTTGAGTGTTCTCTGAACGTTACTCTTGAATGTTCTCTGAGCGTTACTCTTGAATGTTCTCTGAGCGTTACTCTTGAATGTTCTCTGAACGTTACTCTTGAATGTTCTCTGAGCGTTACTCTTGAATGTTCTCTGAGCGTTACTCTTGAGTGTTCTCTGAACGTTACTCTTAAATGTTCTCTGAACGTTACTCTTGAGTGTTCTCTGAGCGTTACTCTTGAATGTTCTCTGAACGTTACTCTTGAATGTTCTCTGAACGTTACTCTTAAATGTTCTCTGAACGTTACTCTTGAATGTTCTCTGAGCGTTACTCTTGAATGTTCTCTGAACGTTACTCTTGAATGTTCTCTGAGCGTTACTCTTAAATGTTCTCTGAGCGTTACTCTTGAATGTTCTCTGAGCGTTACTCTTGAATGTTCTCTGAGCGTTACTCTTGAATGTTCTCTGAGCGTTACTCTTGAGTGTTCTCTGAGCGTTACTCTTGAATGTTCTCTGAGCGTTACTCTTGAATGTTCTCTGAACGTTACTCTTGAATGTTCTCTGAGCGTTACTCTTGAGTGTTCTCTGAGCGTTACTCTTGAATGTTCTCTGAGCGTTACTCTTGAATGTTCTCTGAACGTTACTCTTGAATGTTCTCTGAACGTTACTCTTGAATGTTCTCTGAACTATACTCTTGAATGTTCTGAGCGTTACTCTTAAATGTTCTCTGAACGTTACTCCTGAATGTTCTCTGAACGTTACTCTTAAATGTTCTCTGAACGTTACTCTTGAGTGTTCTCTGAGCGTTACTCTTGAATGTTCTCTGAACGTTACTCTTGAATGTTCTCTGAGCGTTACTCTTAAATGTTCTCTGAACGTTACTCTTGAGTGTTCTCTGAACGTTACTCTTGAATGTTCTCTGAGCGTTACTCTTGAATGTTCTCTGAGCGTTACTCTTGAGTGCTCTCTGAACGTTACTCTTAAATGTTCTCTGAACGTTACTCTTGAGTGTTCTCTGAGCGTTACTCTTGAATGTTCTCTGAACGTTACTCTTGAATGTTCTTTGAACGTTACTCTTAAATGTTCTCTGAACGTTACTCTTGAATGTTCTCTGAGCGTTACTCTTGAATGTTCTCTGAACGTTACTCTTGAATGTTCTCTGAGCGTTACTCTTGAATGTTCTCTGAGCGTTACTCTTGAGTGTTCTCTGAACGTTACTCTTAAATGTTCTCTGAACGTTACTCTTGAGTGTTCTCTGAGCGTTACTCTTGAATGTTCTCTGAACGTTACTCTTGAATGTTCTCTGAACGTTACTCTTAAATGTTCTCTGAACGTTACTCTTGAATGTTCTCTGAACGTTACTCTTAAATGTTCTCTGAACGTTACTCTTGAGTGTTCTTTGAACGTTACTCTTGAATGTTCTCTGAGCGTTACTCTTGAATGTTCTCTGAGTGTTACTCTTGAATGTTCTCTGAGCGTTACTCTTGAATGTTCTCTGAACGTTACTCTTGAGTGTTCTCTGAACGTTACTCTTGAATGTTCTCTGAGCGTTACTCTTGAATGTTCTCTGAGCGTTACTCTTGAGTGTTCTCTGAGCGTTACTCTTGAATGTTCTCTGAACGTTACTCTTGAGTGTTCTCTGAACGTTACTCTTGAGTGTTCTCTGAGCGTTACTCTTGAATGTTCTCTGAACGTTACTCTTGAATGTTCTCTGAGCGTTACTCTTGAATGTTCTCTGAGCGTTACTCTTGAATGTTCTCTGAGCGTTACTCTTGAATGTTCTCTGAACGTTACTCTTGAATGTTCTCTGAGCGTTACTCTTGAATGTTCTCTGAGCGTTACTCTTGAATGTTCTCTGAGCGTTACTCTTGAATTGGAGTTGACAGCAACTGCTGAGTTCAACTTTACTCTGCCAAGCTACAGCTTTAGTATCACCACCATATAGCATATATCCCGACCACAAACAAATTGTAAGGGGCACGATGATCAACAAGACTGTCGCCTTTGGCTTGCTCAGTTGGGGACACTAAATTTTCAAATAAATATCCAAATAAATTTAATTACTAAACTAAATTAACTATATCAACTACATTACTTGAATATATATGATAATTGAAATGAGCTGATGACATCACCGTTTTCTCCAGAGCGGCTGTACAGCCGAATCAAATTCGGTTTCATTATTTTCCTGTTTAACACTGTGAAGCTGCTTTGAAACAATCTGCATTGTAAAAAGCGCTATATATATAAAGTTGACTTGACTTGATTTGACATATTGTGGAACCCAAACAGATTCTTGTAAACCAGCAGGGTTCTACAACTTGATTGGCATCCACCTGTGGTAAATTCAGTTGATTGGACTTGATTTGACCTGATTTGACCTGTCTATATAAGGTCCCACAGTTAACAGTGCATGTCAGAGCACAAACCAAGCCATGAAGTCCAAGGATTGTATCGAGGCACAGATCTGGGGTAGGGCACAGAAACATTTGAAGGTCCCAATGAGCACAGTGGCCTCCATCATCTGTAAATGGAAGAAGTTTGGAAACACCAGGACTCTTCCTAGAGCTGGCCTCAAACTGAGCGATCAGGGGAGAAGGGCCTTAGTCAGGGAGGTGAACAAGAACCCGATGGTCACTCTGACAGAGCTCCAGCGTTTCTCTGTGGAGAGAGGAGAAGCTTCCAGAAGAACAACCATCTCTGCAGCACTCCACCAATCAGGCCTGTATGCTAGAGTGGACAGACGGAAGCCACTCCTCAGGAAAAGGCACATGACAGCCCACCTGGAGTTTGCCAAAAGGCACCTGAAGGACTCTCAAAACGTGAGAAACAAAATTCTCTGGTCTGATGAAACAAAGATTGAACTCTTTGGCCTGAATGGAGGAAACCAGGCACCGCTCATCACCTGGCCAATCCCATCCCTACAGTGAAGCATGGTGGTGGCAGCATCATGCTGTGGGGATGTTTTTCAGCGGCAGGAAGTGGGAGACTAGTTAGGATCGAGGGAAAGATGAATGCAGCAATGTACAGAGACATCCTTGATGAAAACCTGCTCCAGAGCGCTCTGGACCTCAGACTGGGGCGAAGGTTCATCTTCCAACAGGACAACGCCCCTAAGCACACAGCCAAGATAACAGAGGAGTGGCTACGGGACAACTCTGGGAATGTCCTTGAGTGGCCCAGCCAGAGCCCAGACTTGATCCCGATTGAACATCTCTGGAGAGATCTGAAAATGGCTGTGCACCTACGCTCCCCATCCAACCTGATGGAGCTTGAGAGGTCCTGCAAAGAAGAACGGGAGAAACTGCCCAAAAATAGGTGTGCCGAGCTTTAGCATCAAACTCAAAGAGACCTGAGGCTGTGATTGGTGCCAAAGGAGCTTCAACAAAGCATTGAGCAAAGGCTGTGAATACTTAAGGACATGTGATTGTTTTCGTTTTTTATTTTTAATAAATTTGCAAAGATTTCAAACTTCTTTCATGTTGTCATTATGGGTTATTGTTTGTAGAATTGAGGAAAAAAAGAATGAAGTTAATACATTTTGGAATAAGGCTGTAACAACAAAATGTGGAAAAAGTGAAGTGCTGTGAATACTTTCCGGATGTACTGTAGATGATAATGAAATTGAAAGATAGTATTTCATTGATAGTATTTGATTTTGAACATATTTCATTATATTACTGTAGAAATGTAGTAATTTGCTTTCTTATTCAGTTTTGTATTATGTTTTGAACTTGAAAAGAGTATGCAAACGTGCAGATTGGCCTGTGGATAAAGAGTTCTGATGTGTATGTGTCTCTGTGAGAAATAAATTCATGTCATTTGGCAGATGTCAAAATTGAATGCATTTTGTGCTAAAGCAATGATAAATGATCCACAGTTTATCCCACATAGACTGATGTTGTGCTCACTGTGTGAAGAGTGTAGAAAAACTGACCTAAGTATTGAGAAAAACTGTTCAAAGCACGAAATCACACTCCACAAGTTACACAAAATCAAATTTATTTTTCAATTTTATTTCCTTAGTGCAGCAGTTGCATCATTCAACCCTCGACTCGGTTCATTCAGATGTTGATTTAAATAATTTTGCATAAGATAAAAATCTAGAATGAATCGTTCTTGTAAAATGACACACTTGCACATCAGAACAACATGAAAAGAACAAGATTACAAACATACAAGGCAAGAGTGAAATCACACAATCTTCAAAACAGCACAGCACTAAAGACAGACGTGTTTTCTTACAGTATTTCTCATGCTGATGTTTCCGTTATGAGTTTCCGATGTTTCATGAGCTGAAGTTTCCACAAACACACAGTTACACTATCAGCACACCGTATATAAACATCACAAAACACTGACTCACAATCTGACGGATAGAATCAATAACACATGCTGTGGAACAAATGGGATTGTGTAAGAAACACTATGATTCATCAGAGTTTAATTCGGAAACCGTTTTACAGTAAATGTCTTCTACACACATCTGAAGATCTATTTAAGGGCTGAGTACACATCAGTGGTGCGTGTGCGCTGATTCAGCACCTAAAAACAACACAAACATTACAAAATTACATTCAGTATCAAATTTACATTTAATCATCTGCTAAATATTCACAAAGTATACTGCTGCTCAATAATTTCATGCATTAATTCAATGAGACACTTGTGTTTGTTACGTTCAGAGAACACTCAAGAGTAACGCTCAGAGAACATTCAAGAGTAACTCTCAGAGAACATTCAAGAGTAACGCTCAGAGAACATTCAAGAGTAACGCTCAGAGAACATTCAAGAGTAACGTTCAGAAAACATTCAAGAGTAACGTTCAGAGAACATTCAAGAGTAACGTTCAGAAAACATTCAAGAGTAACGCTCAGAGAACATTCAAGGGTAACGCTCAGAGAACATTCAAGAGTAACTCTCAGAGAACATTCAAGAGTAACGTTCAGAGAACATTCAAGAGTAACGTTCAGAGAACATTCAAGAGTAACGTTCAGAGAACATTCAAGAGTAACGTTCAGAGAACATTCAAGAGTAACTCAGAGAACATTCAAGAGTAACGCTCAGAGAACATTCAAGAGTAACGCTCAGAGAACATTCAAGGGTAACGTTCAGAGAACATTCAAGAGTAACGTTCAGAGAACATTCAAGAGTAACGTTCAGAGAACATTCAAGAGTAACGCTCAGAGAACATTCAAGGGTAACGTTCAGAGAACATTCAAGAGTAACGTTCAGAGAACATTCAAGAGTAACGCTCAGAGAACATTCAAGAGTAACGTTCAGAGAACATTCAAGAGTAACGTTCAGAGAACATTCAAGAGTAACTCTCAGAGAACATTCAAGAGTAACGCTCAGAGAACATTCAAGGGTAACGTTCAGAGAACATTCAAGAGTAACGCTCAGAGAACACTCAAGAGTAACGTTCAGAGAACACTCAAGAGTAACGTTCAGAGAACATTCAAGAGTAACGTTCAGAGAACATTCAAGAGTAACGCTCAGAGAACATTCAAGAGTAACGCTCAGAGAACATTCAAGAGTAACGTTCAGAGAACACTCAAGAGTAACGTTCAGAGAACACTCAAGAGTAACGTTCAGAGAACATTCAAGAGTAACGTTCAGAGAACATTCAAGAGTAACGTTCAGAGAACATTCAAGAGTAACGCTCAGAGAACATTCAAGAGTAACGTTCAGAGAACATTCAAGAGTAACGTTCAGAGAACATTCAAGAGTAACGTTCAGAGAACATTCAAGAGTAACGTTCAGAGAACATTCAAGAGTAACGTTCAGAGAACATTCAAGAGTAACGTTCAGAGAACATTCAAGAGTAACGTTCAGAGAACACTCAAGAGTAACGTTCAGAGAACATTCAAGAGTAACGCTCAGAGAACACTCAAGAGTAACGTTCAGAGAACACTCAAGAGTAACGTTCAGAGAACACTCAAGAGTAACGTTCAGAGAACATTCAAGAGTAACGTTCAGAGAACATTCAAGAGTAACGCTCAGAGAACATTCAAGAGTAACGTTCAGAGAACATTCAAGAGTAACGTTCAGAGAACATTCAAGAGTAACGTTCAGAGAACACTCAAGAGTAACGTTCAGAGAACATTCAAGAGTAACGCTCAGAGAACATTCAAGAGTAACGTTCAGAGAACATTCAAGAGTAACGTTCAGAGAACATTCAAGAGTAACGTTCAGAGAACATTCAAGAGTAACGTTCAGAGAACACTCAAGAGTAACGTTCAGAGAACATTCAAGAGTAACGTTCAGAGAACATTCAAGAGTAACGTTTTAAACATTCAGAAATAATGTTTTCATAACTTAATGGGAAAGTTAGTTAAACATTCTTAGAACATTTTTTTATTAGCGGGAACAGCTGTTACTATAGCAACACTGGAACACTGGATCATTGACCAATCATAACACATTTTAACTTTTACCTCATTCTGTGGTGATTTACAGCTTCAGAAACTGAAAGACTCATTAATAACCACACGCAATGGCACATAAAAGTCACTGTGACATTAATTCACATTATGCATTCACACACACACCTGATAGTCTGGGTTTGGAACTGGAGGAGCGCTCTGTGTCCGAGGCTTTGATGCTGTCGATTAAAAACAGAGTCAATGATGAAATTTGTGTGTGTGTGTGTGTTTGTGAGTGTGTGTATGTGTGAGTGTGTGTGTTGTACCTTTCTGCTGTGTGCTGCCAGTGTTTTTCGGCACACACATATAGACGCTGAGAATAACTGCTCCTGTAATCAGTAAATCACCCAATATGATGGTCACCACCATGAAGCTGCTCAACTCGTAGCAGTTCTCACACACTGCAGAGAGAAAGAGTGTGACATGAGCATGTTTATGATGGAAAACTTTGTCACAGTGATCAGGATGAAGTTTCCTCACCCTTCACATTGATGTAGAACAAGTGTGTGACATCATCATATTCACAGCTGAACTCTCCTTTCACTATTCCATGATCAGCTGGAACTGTGTGGGACTTATTCCCTTGATTTGTCAGTTCTTCTGTGCCCTTCTTCCACTTTACGGCATTATCCTCACCTTCGGAGCAGGCCAGAATGGCTCCATTGTTTGTGAGGATTATGCCTTTGACAAAAACCAATTGAAGACACAATGAAAGAAGTTGTGAATGGTATCAGTGGTAATGATCAGCTGAGGTCAGATGTGTGCAGAGATCCTCACCTTGACTCTGAGCTGGACTCACCGCCGCCGTGAGCATCAGAAACACGAGGCCCGTGCCGATCATCTCTGCTTTCTGTCCTGATGTCGAGCTGTTCATATCTCTCGGTCTCTCTGCGTCTCTGAGCGTCTCTACAGGAAGAGGAAACCTCAAACGCCCTCGTTCTCTCCTCCATCGGCTCAGCTGCTCCACTTCTCTCAGAAACTCCTCAAGAGCTTCTGCTGAAACACGTCACAGCAAGAGCTCATGAGTTCATGCCAACTAACATCAACTAACAATCAGCAACTCAGCCGGTGTTAGTGTTAGTTAATAAAAACTGTTTATTGCTAGTTCCTGTCAGCTCAGGTTGATTAAATAATATTAACAGATGCAGCTTTTGATTTTAACAATGTAATAGTAAATGCTGAAATCATTTTTCATTCCTTAGATTTATCTTCACATAGTGGTTAATGAAGCAGAAACAAACATGATTCATATACACAAACACACTCTCACTCATCAAAGTGGACTATATTCAAGATTTTATGAGTGAGAGCAGAGATCAGTGATAATGAGAGTCTGCAGCGCCACCGTGTGCCGAAGCTCCAGAACACACTCTTCTCTAAACTCACTGACTGAACACCACACACAGAAAACTCTTCACAGCACACATAAACATCACATTCACATTATTTTACGGTTTCAGTTTGGTTAATTTGGGGAAATAATTTGTAATGTTTTAGGATTTTAGGATTTAAAAAATGCTCTAAGAACACTTTGCGCTTCACTTTTTCCACAGTTTGTTATGTTACAGCCTTATTCCAAAATGGATTAAATTCATTATTTTCCTCAAAATTCTACAAACAATACCCCATAATGACAACATGAAAGAAGTTTGTTTGAAATCTTTGCAAATTTATTACAAATAAAAACAATCACATGTCCA
Organism: Rhinogobio ventralis; assembly: GCA_039654625.1. Lineage (NCBI taxonomy): Eukaryota > Metazoa > Chordata > Actinopteri > Cypriniformes > Gobionidae > Rhinogobio > Rhinogobio ventralis. The sequence continues at coordinate 38,136,886 of CM077199.1, forward strand.
TAAGTATTCCCAGCCTTTGCTCAATGCTTTGTTGAAGCTCCTTTGGCACCAATCACAGCCTCAGGTCTCTTTGAGTTTGATGCTAAAGCTCGGCACACCTATTTTTGGGCAGTTTCTCCCGTTCTTCTTTGCAGGACCTCTCAAGCTCCATCAGGTTGGATGGAGAGCGTTGGTGCACAGCCATTTTCAGATCTCTCCAGATCCCCTCAATCGGGATCAAGTCTGGGCTCTGGCGTCTGGGCCCCGTAGCCACTCCTCTGTTATCTTGGCTGTGTGCTTAGGGTCGTTGTCCTGTTGGAAGATGAACCTTTGCCCCACTCTGAGGTCCAGAGCGCTCTGGAGCAGGTTTTCATCAAGATTGTCTCTGTATATTGCTGCATTCACCTTTCCCTCGATCCTGGCGCTGAAAAACACCCCCACAGCATGATGCTGCCACCACCACGCTTCACTGTAGGGATGGTATTGGCCAGGTGATGAGCGGCGCCTGCCCAGATAGCATGGTGACATTGATACAATGTTGAGTTTTGATCCAAACCATCATTTTGGTTGAGATTGACATTTCAGTGTTTAAAGTGTGTTGGATCAGCATTGAAATGTTGATGAAAGTCTACAGCACACATGGGTGGAGACGGTGACATTGAACTAACAGTGATTTGTAGTTGATGAGCATAAGATCATGCAGGTGTGTATCTCTGCAGAACACCAGTGGGTGTTTCCCCATCAGTGGGGCGTTTTCAAACATGTTACCCGATTTGCTCTAATCCACTGGGGGCTTGGCTTAGGGGTGGGCCTTCATGATTTGAGCAAGTCTGTGGAGAAATGCTTGAAATTGGCTACTGATTGGTAAACGCCCCTTATGGTTTTGCATGTGCACTTCTCAGTAGTTTAAATGATGCTTCCTCATTAGAGAGAAAACACAGGTGCAGTCTATAAGTCTTGTGTGTTGAACCACCTGACATAGGCCTACTTGCATGACTTAAATATTGCATCTACCTTATTACTCTGTTCCTTTGTTTTGCGTGTTTGTTATTTGCATTCATTAAAAAGTTATTAAAGTGTTTGAATAAAGCATCCATTTTTCTACATTCTTAAAAATGCGTCTTGCTTTAGTAATGTTTATTGGGAAATTCCTGAGTAAAGTTATAACATCATTTAACATATGTCTTGAAGTGCAAGAGACATGAGCAGGAATGTCTCCATCCATCAGTGCTGGCAGAGCACGTTGCTCCTTTAGGAGTGAATTCAGAGGAAAATGGACACCCTCCTGATAATGCTGACATTGATTATACATTGAGTTGTTGTCGACAGTATAATCAAATCTTGTCAAAATAATAAAACATAATTTAAACATTATTTAAGAATATATTGTTTTGCAGCACTTTCCAGCAAGTTTGATTACCAGTTCATACATTTGCAAAGATTTCAAGCAAACTTTCACGTTGTCATTATGGGATATTGTTTGTAGAATTGATTTTTTTTTAAGTGTAAGTTAGCTCTGAGTAAAGATCCCGCAGCCTTTGATTATTATTTCATATCTTAATAACATTCACTCATGTAATTGGCTACTGTGTTTCCTGAGGCGCGGGAGCGCGCGGCTCGTCCATGTGTCGGGAGGATCAGACTGTGTGTGTGTGTGTGTGTGTGTGTGTGATCGTACTCATGCGTGTTCGACGGGCTCATATGATGATGATGATGATGATGATGATGATCGCCGCCTCAGGTCAGTGTGCTCTTCTTCACCTTTATCAGCATATCTGCACACATTAATAATCGAAACTTCTACGATCCGGTCCAGCAGTGTGAAGCGATGTTGAACTCTTCCTTGTGTCCTCATCTATTGTCTCGCGGCGGGATGATTGTTTCATAACATGTTTCCTGTTTTTGATGTATGCATGGATTCTGTTTCCTGTGTTCTTGAGGTGAGTTAATGATCACAGCAGATCCTCGCATTATAATCCGATATTGACACCTGCCAATCATCGCGCGCTCTTTAATCGGGTTACCTGTGCACGCGCCTTCCGAGATTCCACCGCACAACGTTATAGAGGCTTTATTGATGATATGACACGAATACGCGTCTAAACAGAGTAAACTGGAACATTTAAGACACTTGTACAACATAAATTATGTGCATAGAGTGAGAAGCGGTTAGATGGAAGAAACTGCTACTGTGTGTGTGTGTGTGAGTGTGTGTGTGTGTGTGTGCGCGCGAGTGAGTGAGTGTGTGTGTGTGTGTGAGAGTGAGTGTGTGTGTGTGTGTGAGAGAGAGAGAGAAAGAGAGAGAGATTATGTGAGTGATTGTGTGTGTGTGAGAGCGCGCGTGCGCGTGAGTGAGAGTGTGTGTGTGAGAGAGAGAGAGAGTGTTAGTGTCAAGTCAAGTCTCCTTTATTTATATAGCTCTTTTTACAATGCAGATTGTCTCAAAGCAGCTTCACAGTGTTAAACAGGAAAATAATGAACAGAATCTGATTGGGCTGTACAGCCACTCTGGAGAAAACAGTGATGTCATCAGCTCATTTCAATTATCATATATATTCAAGTAATGTAGTTGATATAGTTAATTTAGTTTAGTAATTACATTTATTTGGATATTTATTTGAAAATGTAGTGTCCCCAACTGAGCAAGCCAGAGGCGACAGTGGCAAGGAACCAAAACTCCATCAGGTGTCCTAATGGAGAAAAATAAACCTTGGGAGAAACCAGGCTCAGTCGGGGTGCCAGTTCTCCTCTGGCCAATTAACAAACAGTGTATGTTTATTATTTTGGCAGCCTTATAGGTCAGAAGTAATATTAGATCTGAATATTCGAAAGATCGGAGGCATCACACCGGGTTTATTGAGGATGGCGTGTCAATTAAACAATTATTAAATAGGAATATTCGAAATATCGGAGTCATCACGCCGGAGATGGATCCATTGAGGATGGCATGTCGATGAGCAATTTCAGAGGGTAGACTAATTGACACGGTCTCTGCAGACACTTCAGGGATGCGTTGGTAATGTCTGGGCGCAGGTCCACCATCTGATCTGGATACGGCCCGGATCCGGCTGACTGCAGTAAACCTCGGGATAAACAGAGAGACTAACATTAGCGTAGATGCCATTCCTCTTATGATGTAACGAGTACATCCAGGTGTTATGGGAAGTGTTCCCGGTTCCGGCTGACCTAGTTAATGCAGCCTAACAATCATTTAACTGATTTGAATGATAGAAATTAAAAATGTTCTATGTGTATGCCATAGTAAAGAGATGTGTTTTTAGTCTAGATTTAAACTGACAGAGTGTGTCTGCTTCCCGAACAATGCTAGGAAGGCTGTTCCAGAGTTTGGGTGCTAAATAGGAAAAGGATCGACCGCCTGCAGTTGATTTTGATATTCTAGGTATTATCAACTGGCCAGAGTTTTGAGACCGCAATAGACGTGATGGAGTATAATGCGTTAAGAGCTCGCTCAAGTACTGGGGAGCTAAACCATTTAGTGATTTGTAAGTAATTAGCAAGATTTTAAAATGTATGCAATGTTTAATAGGGAGCCAGTGCAGTGTTGACAGAACCGGGCTAATATGGTCATACTTCCTGGTTCTAGTAAGAACTCGAGCTGCTGCGTTTTGGTCCAGATGGGGTTTATTTATTAAGCGAGCAGAGGACATTACCCATGTCCCCGTTATTTAAAAGGCTTATAAATCATACAGAATTAGTTTTTTTTTTGAGAAAGTAAAAATGTGCAGTTTCCTGTGATGGGTAGGTTTACGAGTAGGGGTAGTGTGTGTGTGTGTGTGTGTGTGCGTGTGTGTGATGAGTAGGTTTAGGGTTAGGGGTAGTGTAGGGGGATAGAAAATACAGTTTGTACGGTATAAAAACCATTACGCCTATGGAATGTCCCCACAATTCATAAAAACAAACGTGTGTGTGTGTGTGAGTGAGAGAAAGAGAGAGAGAGAGTGTGTGTGTGTGTGTGTGAGTGAGAGAAAGAGAGAGAGCGTGTGTGTGTGTGATTAGATCTGTTCCATTGTTTTCTCCAGTCGCTCCACTGCAGGAAGTTCGTGTGAGCAGAACAAACTCCACCTGTGTCTGCGTGTGATTCTGCAGACTCTTGAACATCCGCTGTTTGTCTTCAGGAATAATGAGGAGTTCAGAACGAGTCAGTTTCAATAAATGCTCCTTTTGGACTGAAGAGGAGGTTTTGAGCTCTGAATGTGTATTCTTATAGTTTAATAAACTCATAGATCATCAAGTGGAATCAGGGTATTATTATAAAGCTTAAACACTCAAGATTCATCCTGTGGAAACCATGTTGAAATTGTACATTGCGTTACCATGGAAATGGTACTTTAAGTCCTGTTAGGCTCAGTTTTTGTGAAATCAACATCACATTTGGAACAAAACTGGGTTTAACATACGTCTTTGATTTTATAGCAATTCAAAAAAGAGTCCAGATTATTTTGTGAAATATATATTTTGTAAAAAATAAAATATATTTATCATTTTGGTCAGTTAACCCTTCAATGAGTGCCTAACTGTATTATAATGATTTGTGACAGTGTGAATGATAATAATCTGTTCTCCAGGCTGGTGTGTCGCCGGTATCCGGGTGTTCACGGCTGGTGAAGTGAAGGCTGTTAATGGGACAGACGTGCGTCTCAAATGTACCTTCCAGAGTTCGTCTGTGATCCGAGTGGCGAGTATCACGGTATCCTGGAGCTTCAGGCCGCTCGGACCAGGACACGAGGAGACGGTGAGATGCACCGAACCACATGTGAGTGTGTTTCTGTTTCCTTTTGTGCTTCATTCTGTCTCTTGCCCATCAGGTGTTTTATTATCACGAGAAGCCCTTTCCTCCTCTGGAGGGCCGCTTCCGGAAGAAGGTGGAGTGGGCAGGAGACGTCAGCGGCCGTGATGCGTCCATAGTGCTGCGGAAAGTGCCGTTTAGTTTCAACGGGACGTTCAGCTGTCAGGTGAAAAACCCGCCAGACGTGCATGGTAACGTCGGTGAGGTGCGTCTACGAGTCGTCACTACAGGTGAGTGGCAGCTCTTGTTCTGTCTGTGGCTACATCTATACTCAAGTGGTGCTGACTGCAGAGCAAAAAAGACATCCAGAGACATCCATCTATTAGGTGGAGGGATACAGTTATGGGTAGGGTTAGGGTATGGTTGGACCTTCTAGCTCCATCCATTATGCCCAAATTACATCCAAAGAGTCTGGGGAGCTGGGCGTCCAGAGAGGGGGAGCTCCAAAGAGGGGGAGCTAGGCGTCCTGAGAAGGGGAGCTGGGCATCCTGAGAGGGGGAGCTGGGCGTCCTGAGAGGGGGAACTGGGCGTCCTGAGAGGGGGAACTGGGCATCCTGAGAGGGGCAACTGGGCGTCCTGAGAGAGGGGAGCTGGACATCCTGAGAGGGGGAGCTGGATAACCAGAGAGGGGAGCTCCAAAGAGGGGGAGCTGGATAACCAGAGAGGGGGAGCTCCAAAGATAGATCAGCGTCCTGATAGGGGGAGCTGGGCGTCCAGAGAGGGGGAGCTGGGCGTCCTGAAAGAGTGAGCTAGACATCCTGAGAGGGGGAGCTGGGCGTCCTGAAAGGGGGAGCTGGGCGTCCAGAGAGGGGGAGCTGGATAACCAGAGAGGGGGAGCTCCAAAGAGGGGGAGCTGGGCGTCCTAAGAGGGGGAGCTGGGCATCCTGAAAGGGGGAGCTGGACATCCTGAGAGGGGGAGCTGGGCGTCCTGAGAGGGGGAACTGGGCATCCTGAGAGGGGCAACTGGGCGTCCTGAGAGAGGGGAGCTGGACATCCTGAGAGGGGGAGCTGGATAACCAGAGAGGGGAGCTCCAAAGAGGGGGAGCTGGATAACCAGAGAGGGGGAGCTCCAAAGATAGATCAGCGTCCTGATAGGGGGAGCTGGGCGTCCAGAGAGGGGGAGCTGGGCGTCCTGAAAGAGTGAGCTAGACATCCTGAGAGGGGGAGCTGGGCGTCCTGAAAGGGGGAGCTGGGCGTCCAGAGAGGGGGAGCTGGATAACCAGAGAGGGGGAGCTCCAAAGAGGGGGAGCTGGGCGTCCTGAAAGGGGGAGCTGGGCGTCCAAAGAAGGGGAACTGGATAACCAGAGAGGGGGAGCTTCAAAGAGGGGAGCTGGGCGTCCAGAGAGGGGGAGCTGGGCGTCCTGAAAGAGTGAGCTGGACATCCAGAGAGCGGGATCTGGGTGTCCTGAAAGAGTGAGCTGGACATCCTGAGAGGGGGAGCTGGGCGTCCTGAAAGACTGAGCTGGACATCCTGAGAGGGGGAGCTGGGCGTCCTGAAAGATTGAGCTGGACATCCTGAGAAGGGGAGCTGGGCGTCCTGAAAGAGTGAGCTGGACATCCTGAGAAGGGGAGCTGGGCGTCCTGAAAGAGTGAGCTGGACATCCTGAGAGGGGGAGCTGGGCGTCCTGAAAGACTGAGCTGGACATCCTGAGAGGGGGAGCTGGGCGTCCTGAAAGATTGAGCTGGACATCCTGAGAAGGGGAGCTGGGCGTCCTGAAAGAGTGAGCTGGACATCCTGAGAAGGGGAGCTGGGCGTCCTGAAAGAGTGAGCTGGACATCCTGAGAAGGGGAGCTGGGCGTCCTGAAAGAGTGAGCTGGACATCCTGAGAGGGAGAACTGGGCATCCTGAGAGGGGGAACTGGGCGTCCTGAGAGGGGGAGCTGGACATCCTGAGAGGGGGAGCTGCATAACCAGAGAGGGGGAGCTCCGAAGAGGGGGAGCTGGGCGTCCTGATAGGGGGAGCTGGGCGTCCAGAGAGAGGGATCTGGGCGTCCTGAAAGAGTGAGCTGGGCATCCTGAGAGGGGGAGCTGGGCATCCTGAGAGGGGGAGCTGGGCATCCTGAAAGAGTGAGCTGGACATTCTGAGAGAGGGAGCTGGGCGTCCTGAAGGATTGAGCTGGACATCCTAAAAGGGGGAGCTGGGCATCCTGAAAGAGTGAGCTGGGCATCCAGAGAGGGGGAGCTGGGCGTCCTGAAAGATTGAGCTGGACATCCTGAGAGGGGGAGCTGGGCGTCCTGAAAGAGTGAGCTGGACAACCTGAGAGGGGGAGCTGGGCGTCCTGAAAGAGTGAGCTGGACATCCTGAGAGGGGGAGCTGGGCGTCCTGAAAGATTGAGCTGGACATCCTGAGAGGGGGAGCTGGGCGTCCTGAAAGAGTGAGCTGGACATCCTGAGAGGGGAATCTGGGCGTCCTGAAAGAGTGAGCTGGACATCCTGAGAGGAGGAGCTGGGCATCCTGAAAGATTGAGCTGGACATCCTGAGAGGGGGAGCTGGGCGTCCTGAAAGAGTGAGCTGGACATCCTGAGAGGGGGAGCTGGGCATTCTGAAAGAGTGAGCTGGACATCCTGAGAGGAGGAGCTGGGCGTCCTGAAAGAGTGAGCTGGACATCCTGAGAGGGGGAGCTGGGCATTCTGAAAGAGTGAGCTGGACATCCTGAGAGGGGGAGCTGGGCATTCTGAAAGAGTGAGCTGGACATCCTGAGAGGAGGAGCTGGGCGTCCTGAAAGAGTGAGCTGGACATCCTGAGAGGGGGAGCTGGGCATTCTGAAAGAGTGATCTGGACATCCTGAGAGGGGAAGCTGGGCATTCTGAAAGAGTGAGCTGAACATCCTGAGAGGAGGAGCTGGGCGTCCTGAAAGAGTGAGCTGGACATCCTGAGAGGATGAGCTGGGCGTCCTGAAAGAGTGAGCTGAACATCCTGAGAGGGGGAGCTGGGCGTCCTGAAAGAGTGAGCTGGACATCCTGAGAAGGGGAGCTGGGCGTCCTGAAAGAGTGAGCTGGACATCCTGAGAAGGGGAGCTGGGCGTCCTGAAAGAGTGAGCTGGACATCCTGAGAGGGAGAACTGGGCATCCTGAGAGGGGGAACTGGGCGTCCTGAGAGGGGGAGCTGGACATCCTGAGAGGGGGAGCTGCATAACCAGAGAGGGGGAGCTCCGAAGAGGGGGAGCTGGGCGTCCTGATAGGGGGAGCTGGGCGTCCAGAGAGAGGGATCTGGGCGTCCTGAAAGAGTGAGCTGGGCATCCTGAGAGGGGGAGCTGGGCATCCTGAGAGGGGGAGCTGGGCATCCTGAAAGAGTGAGCTGGACATTCTGAGAGAGGGAGCTGGGCGTCCTGAAGGATTGAGCTGGACATCCTAAAAGGGGGAGCTGGGCATCCTGAAAGAGTGAGCTGGGCATCCAGAGAGGGGGAGCTGGGCGTCCTGAAAGATTGAGCTGGACATCCTGAGAGGGGGAGCTGGGCGTCCTGAAAGAGTGAGCTGGACAACCTGAGAGGGGGAGCTGGGCGTCCTGAAAGAGTGAGCTGGACATCCTGAGAGGGGGAGCTGGGCGTCCTGAAAGATTGAGCTGGACATCCTGAGAGGGGGAGCTGGGCGTCCTGAAAGAGTGAGCTGGACATCCTGAGAGGGGAATCTGGGCGTCCTGAAAGAGTGAGCTGAACATCCTGAGAGGGGGAGCTGGGCATTCTGAAAGAGTGAGCTGGACATCCTGAGAGGGGGAGCTGGGCATTCTGAAAGAGTGAGCTGGACATCCTGAGAGGATGAGCTGGGCGTCCTGAAAGAGTGAGCTGAACATCCTGAGAGGGGGAGCAGGGCATTCTGAAAGAGTGAGCTGAACATCCTGAGAGGGGGAGCTGGGCATTCTGAAAGAGTGAGCTGGACATCCTGAGAGGAGGAGCTGGGCGTCCTGAAAGAGTGAGCTGGACATCCTGAGAGGGGGAGCTGGGCATTCTGAAAGGGGAAGTTGAGCGTCCTGAGAGGGGGAGCTGGACTTCATGCTCCACTCATGGCCATAACCCTATCCCTAAACCTTATTAGGTCAAGCTCCTCCCATGATGTCCAGAGAGGGGGAGCTGAACATTATTTGGCTCTGCAGTCAGCACCACTCTCCATCCATATTCCCCAGCTAACAAAAATATTGGCTAACATTCCCAAGTTGTGAACATTATTTCTGAATATTCTCTAAACATTCAAAACGTCCATGTTTTAAAAACTTTTTTGGGTCATGCAAACATTAAGGGAACACTTTATTTGATCATTCTGCAAACATTATGGGAGCATGACTTTAGAATGTTCTCTAACTCTGAACGTTCTGAAAGCGGTAAAAACTGTTAGACGAACATCCAACTAAAACATTTCAGGTAAAAACATTCCATGAACGATGAATAAACAATGTTTACGTGCTAACGTTTTAAGAACATTATTAAACACTTGACAAAGGTGTTTAATAACAACTTTGAATGAACATTGTATTAAAGTTACTGGACGTGTGTTTGTTCATAATTTTGAGAGAACCTTGTCAGAATGTTAGCTGAAGTTCTGAGAACGTTCCCTGTTACCTGTTAGCATTTTCAAGTGTTTTAAATCTGGGTTAATGTAGACCTGAGAGTTTGAGCTGATCACATGACCTCCGTGTCGTTTCAGCCTCGCTCTCTGAGCTTGTGATTCTCTGTGTGGCCATTGGAGGCGCCGTCCTGTTGATTCTTCTGGTGGTGATGATGGTCGTGTTCGTGCGTCGCTCTCACAGACGGAGGAATCCGGAACAAAACCACACGATCCTCCGACAAGAGCAGAAGGTCCTGATGGGCTGGTGAGATCCAGAGGAGTGGCGTTTGCTCGGAGAGATCGGATGAGCTTTGCTTCTGAAACCATTTCACATCACGAACACACACACACAAAGAGTCACACCGGTTCATGTGGTGGACGCCCAGGAGTTTCCTAGAGTGGTGTTTATCAAGCGTCACTATTCATCTGACAGATCACGAGCATCAGGAATCAGTGTTTTCTTCAGAATGTGTACGGATCTTGCTCTTTGGTAATGAAGAGATTGTCTTTCTCTGGTATAGGGCGGACCTTGGTTGCTATGGTTATGCTTTTCCCTGTCCTGTAACTCTTGCTCTGCTATTGCACACACACTGGAGGATGAGGATGAGGAAGAGACACACTGACTGAACGGATCCTGCAGGAACTGCTGTGTGACGCCCCCTGTGTGTCGATCTGAGCGCTGCACTCAAAACACAAACTGAATATCAGCCAATATGATTCTCACCCACACAAAATATATTTTTAGTCAAAACAATTTACAATATACATCATTTTTTATTGACTTTTATATGATGCAAGCCGAGACGAGCTGAGATATTAGTTGAATATGAATGACTATAATAGTGACAAAAACATGTTCTGTACAGGAAGATGAAATTCAACATGGCGGCACACACACACAAATGCTTCCCATCAGTGAATGTACATCAAGAGCACACAGTGTTTATTGTGTCATTTCATGTTATTTGCATTTCTGTTCTTGAGTTTTTATCATAAAACAAACACTAAGAAATTGGTCATGCTCATAATGAAAGAATAAACGATAAACAAATATAATTTAAAACATTTGACCATGTTGCATTTGTTTGACACACACACACACACACTCAGCTTGTCATTGATCACTAAAGCGCATCAGCGCCCTCTAGTGTTCAGATTCGCCTCTGTCACGTGTCACCTGTCACATGATCGACTGTCCTTTCAGGATGGACAGGTCATAGTCATTTATGATTACCGGATTAGGAGATTGAAATCATTTGACTGAGAATTCCTCAGGGAAATTTCTTTTCTTCAGAAATCAATGCATGGGATTATTATTAAATATTACATGGAACACGTGATCTTCACAAAACACTAATTACACTATGTAAAGTAAGATTACACTAGAGCAATCTTACCTCAGATAGCTGACATGAATTATAAAGTTAATATAATCTGATATAAAGCCTTAAGGAGAGCGTTTATATCACACTCACATCATGGCTGATACATTAATAATAATATATTTCACTATAGAGTATTTCTGCTCTGGTTTTTAAGAGCTTTATGGATTTGGTGGGAGATTTTGAGACATTGTATCTGAACTTCCTGTTTCACCTGTTCGGCAGGTATCAAATGTTCTCTCAAACATGGAGGACAGACACGAACGCGACTGATATCTGCTCAAACATCTGCTCGAGTTCACTCATAACCACTGGTTTGAGATCATACATGTCTGTTATTGATCATGGATGTAAACAGAAGCTCGTTTAAAGGAGTCGTGTCGTGTGTTTACATCGCGTCCGGTGAGTTCTGCTGTTTTACTCGCTCACGTTCACACACTTTCAACGTTGATGAACAGATTTCAGGGACTGGAGGTGTTTTTTTTTGTTTATGAAAGACTGTAAATCTATAACTTGGTGTCGTTTGAGACCCGTTGAGTTTTTTTTACTTTCTGTTTGGGTGAAAAGAGCCTGTCAATCATCTGCCGTATGCAAATAACATGTAGGCTACATAACATAAACCGGCAACACTTTACAGTAAAGTCTAGTGCTTTAACTAACGTTAACTAACAGTAAAAAGTACTCTTATTACTTGTTGTTTATTAATGTTTGTTGACGTTAGTTGATACAAATACAACTGTTGATTGTCAGTTCATGTTGTCCATATAATATAACAGATACAGCTTGTATTAGTAAATGTAGGCATTCACATGGACTAAGATTAGAAGTATTGTCATTGTTGCTTAATATTGAGTAATGTAGGTTATTAATGTAAACAAATGCAACCTTATTGTAAAGTTTTACCACTTTTGTAACATCTGTCATGTTTTAGATTTTAAAACAACCGGGTCATTCTGTGTCAACTCAACCAGAAGAAAGAATATGAATGAAGAAGAAAGCCAAAATATGAAATGTCACAGATGTATATTGACTGAGTAATCACTGTTGTGTAGAGGAGGGTCAAAATGACAAGCCAAATTACAGGGGTGTAAAAATGACTTTAGAAAGACGGCAGCATCATTATTTTATTTTCACACAGAGATTGGTAGATATTTTAGTGAAATCTGTTGACTTTGGCAATCTTTGTTGCATTATATGCCAACGGTGACCATTCAAAAATGGGAAAAAAGACCATTGGAAAATGGGTAAAATTCAACTATATTTGATCACAGAGCCACATTGAGATCCCCATATCTCTGGGACTGAATCATATTGGGCCTTGAAAATGAAGGTTACAGAAGAAAAGTTTGTTAAGAACCAGAATCTGCTATCATATTGAGATATCTTTAATACTTAATGAGTTACAGGCATGCAAACTTTGTAAAAGGAACATTTATGGCACTCAGACAGGTATATTCTATGCAATTGTGTTGATAGAAAAGTTTCAACATTATTTGTTCATATAGATGTTCCTCTTTAAAAGAAAAAAGTATTAGCTGTAAGTGACCCACATTTAGATTTTAACCACTGAAATTGTTAACAATTTATTCTAAGAGCCACACTGAGATCTCAATATCTTTGGAATTAAACCATATTGAGCCTTAGGAATATGGATACCAAAATAGATGTTTATTAAGAACCAGAATCTAAAAGGATATTAAGATATATTTATTATTGAGTTACAGGCATGCATTTTCCCCATGTTTGAACGGTCACCTTTGGCATATAATGCAACACAGATTGATTAAAGTAAACAGATTTCACTAACAGATCTACCAATCTCTGTGTGAAAGTAAAATAATGATGCTGCTGTCTTTCTAAAGTCATTTTTACACCCCTGTAATTTGGCTCCAAATCTCAGGTGAAAACTGGCATTTTGACCCTCCTCTACAAAACTCTGTCAATATACATCTGTGACATTTAATATTTTGGCTTTCATCACATTTATGTTTGTCTTTCTTCATAAAAAAGATATGATCAATATCAAAAGTTTGAGTCTGGGAAGTTTCTGAAGTTTGGTTGATTTGACAAGGAATGATTGTGACTCTTAATTAAAACACTGAAGCTCACATGAGCTGACAGAATCTTCACACACACACACAGTTCAGATGATGTCATGGCGTGAGATCACAGGCCCGTCCCAGAAGTGACATCATCAGAGGATCTGAGGCTCTTACACACATTTACTGGATCTTCAGTCATGCAGTGGTTCTGGACACATTCTGTCTGTACTATCCTGCATTAAAGTTACTCATCGTTTTCTTCTTGAGACTGGTCATAACTTGAACTTAAGTTAAACCTGAATCTGAGAAGTACTGATTGCCAATTAAGTAACTGCTCAGATAGTTCTTAATCTTAACATAATAACAGTGATTGTTTATGCAAATGGCTCTGATTACATAACTGAGTCTAGTCAGTCTAGTTTATAGTGTTTCCTCATCAGTCACTGATAACCGGCTCCAGTGTTTGATATGATATCAGAGGCGAGTTTATGATTTTTATTATTTTGAGGAACTGAACATCAGATATGACAGATATCTGATACATGTACTGGACCGTTTACAGTCTAACAATCAAGAGCTCGAGCATTTAAAGCGACAGGCGACTGCAGCGCTCATAATAAACTCAAGGGTATCGTCCGCTGGTGTGGATCTAGTTATCGTTCTTGGTTTGAACGTGCCTTAACAGTAACTCTGTGTGTGTGTGTGTCAGTGCTGTTGAGGAGTGTGTGTTGTATCTCAGTGACGGCTCCTGCAGAGGTCAGCGCCGTCCGAGGAGCCACCGTCACCCTCTCCTGCTCCTTCACCTCCTCCAGTCGGGTCACCAGCCTCATGTCCATCGACTGGACCTTCCGGCCCGAGAGCGGCGGTCCTCCTAAACTGGTGAGTTACACACGTTCGGTTGGTGTGGTGGTGAACATTTTCTTCTGTCAGACTCACTGATCTCTCTGTCCATTGACTGCATTTAGACGTCAGCATGTTTTGAGTGTGTGTTCTGTTTCTCTCCAGTTCTTCCACTTCTCGTCTCAAGCGTACCCGCCGCAGGAGGATTATTTTAAGGGCCGTGTGAAGTGGCTGGGCAGTCCGTCCCGTGGCGACGCTTCCATCCAGCTGCTGAACGCCTCGCTCACCGATAACGGCACATACACCTGTGCTGTCCGCAACCCTCCAGATTTCCAGGGAGCGCCGGCCCAGACCATCCTCAGCGTCACCCCGCAGAGTGAGAGCACATGCATGATCGCACCCTCACACCTTCAGAATCAAACACACTTTATATATACACCGATCTAGCATAACATTATGACCGGTGAAGTGAATAACTCTGATGATCTCTTCATCACGGCTCCTGTTAGTGGGTGGGATATATTAGGCAGCAAGTGAACATTTTGTCCTCAAAGTTGATGTGTTAGAAGCAGGACAAATGGGCAAGCATAAGGATTTGAGCGAGGAAGGGCCAAATTGTGATGGCTAGACGACTGGGTCAGAGCATCTCCAAAACTGCAGCTCTTGTGGGGTGTTCCCGGTCTGCAGTGGTCAGGATCTATCAAAAGTGCTCCAAGGAAGGAACAGTGGAGAACCGGAGACAGGGTCATGGGCGGCCAAGGCTCATTAATGCACGTGGGGAGCGAAGGCTGGCCCGTGTGGTCCGATCAAACAGACGAGCTACTGGAGCTCAAATTTCTCAAGAAATTAATGATGGTTCTGATAGAAAGGTGTCAGAATACACAGTGCATCTCATTTTTTTTGCGTATGGGGCTGCATAGCCGCTGCCCATGCTGACCCCTGTCCACCGCCGAAAGCACCAACAGTGGCACGTGAGCATCAGAACTGGACCACGGAGCAATGGAAGAAGGTGGCCTGGTCTGATGAATCACGTGTTCCTTTACATCACCTGGCTGGCCGGATGCGTGTGCGTGGCTTACCTGGGGAACACATGGCACTAGGATGCACTATGGGAAGAAGGCAAGCCGGTGGAGGCAGTGTGATGCTTTGGGCAATGTTCTGCTGGGAAACCTTGGGTCCTGCCATCCATGTGGATGTTAATTTGACACGTACCACCTACCTAAGCATTGTTGAGACCATGTACAGCCTTTCATGGAAACGGTATTCCCTGGTGGCTGTGGCTCTTCCAGCAGGATAATGCTCCTGCCACAAAGCACAAATGGTTCAGGAATGGTTTGAGGAGCGCAACAACGAGTTTGAGGTGTTGACTTGGCCTCCAAATTCCCCAGATCTCAATCCAATCGAGCATCTGTGGGATGTGCTGAACAAACAAGTCTGATCCAGGGAGGCCCCACCTCGCAACTTACAGGACTTAAAGGATCTGCTGCTAACATCATGGTGCCAGATACCACAGCACACCTTTAGGGGTCTAGAGGAGTCCATGCCTCGATGGGTCAGCAGAAGGAAGGTGCTCATAATGTTATGCCTGATCGGTGTACATTTAATCTAAAGCGACTTGCATTACATTCAAGGTTTATTTTCGTTTGATCAGTTCTTGCTTCCTCTGGGAATCAAACCCACGACCTGCCATTGCTCGAGCAGTACTCTACTGTTTCCTCATGAGCTTTGTGTTTCTGTCAGGACTCTCGCTGGCGTTCACAGACGTGGGCGTGTTGCTGGTGTTTGTTCTGGTCCCGTCAGGAATCGTCATGCTGCTGCTGCTGGGACGGATGCTGTGTCCATGCTGCTGCGAGTCTCAGAGTCCCGCTCAGAGTCATCACTCGCCCATCGAGGTGCCCACTGGGTGAGAAACGAGTGCACTGAACCCGTGCTTTCAGACGAGTGCTGAGCTGTGAGTGATGATTGTGTGTCTCTTGACAGAGAGGAGTATGTATATGGCCAGACGGAGCAGAAACCCTCTGTGTGCTGCTGTTACTTTAAGGTAAGCCACCGCCTGGAGTGCGCATGAAATATTGAGATGAGAATTTATTCTGACTTATAACGGTGTAGAATTGGTTTCATAATTGTTGAGCTGTGTTTCCATCCACCTATTTTCATGTGAATTTTGGGATATTGGAAAGGCCAAGATGTGCATAAAAAAAGGGCATGCGCTCAATTGACGCAGATCATTTTCTATCCGATAAGAAGACATGCACATAAACTATGACGGAAACACATTTACTAAACAAATCCCTCAATAAACTCAGCAGAGGCTGTGAGTGTGTGTGAGTGTGTGTGAGTGTGTGAGTGTGTGAGTGTGTGAGTGTGTGTGAGTGTGTGAGTGTGTGAGTGTGTGAGTGTGTGAGTGTGTGAGTGTGAGTGAGTGTGAGAGTGTGAGAGTGTGAGTGTGAGTGTGAGTGTGAGTGTGAGTGTGAGAGTGTGAGAGTGTGAGTGTGAGTGTGAGGTGAGTGTGTGAGGTGAGTGTGTGAGAGTGTGAGAGTGTGAGAGTGTGAGAGTGTGAGAGTGAGTGTGAGTGTGAGTGTGTGAGTGTGAGGTGAGTGTGAGGTGAGTGTGTGAGGTGAGTGTGTGAGGTGAGTGTGTGAGGTGAGTGTGAGTGAGGTGAGTGTGAGTGAGTGAGTGTGAGTGTGAGTGTGTGAGTGTGTGAGTGTGTGAGTGTGTGAGTGTGAGAGTGTGAGAGTGTGTGTGAGTGTGAGTGTGAGAGTGTGAGTGTGAGTGTGAGGTGAGTGTGTGAGGTGAGTGTGTGAGAGTGTGAGAGTGTGAGAGTGTGAGAGTGTGAGTGTGAGTGAGTGTGAGTGTGTGAGTGTGAGGTGAGTGTGAGGTGAGTGTGTGAGGTGAGTGTGTGAGGTGAGTGTGAGTGAGTGAGTGTGTGTGAGTGTGAGTGTGAGTGTGAGTGTGAGTGAGTGTGAGTGAGTGAGTGTGAGTGAGTGTGAGTGAGTGTGAGTGTGAGTGAGTGTGAGTGTGAGTGAGTGTGAGTGTGAGTGAGTGTGTGAGAGTGTGTGTGTGAGTGTGTGTGAGTGTGAGTGAGTGTGAGTGAGTGAGTGTGAGTGAGTGTGAGTGAGTGAGTGTGAGTGAGTGTGAGTGAGTGTGAGTGAGTGTGAGTGAGTGTGAGTGTGAGTGAGTGTGAGTGAGAGGTGTGTGGTCAAGTCAAGTCAACTTTATTTATATAGCGCTTTTTACAATGCAGATTGTTTCAAAGCAGCTTCACAGTGTTAAACAGGAAAATAATGAACAGAATTTGATTGGGCTGTACAGCCGCTCTGGAGAAAACAGTGATGTCATCAGCTCATTTCAATTATCATATATATTCAAGTAATGTAGTTGATATAATTTAGTTTAGTAATTAAATTTATTTGGATATTTATTTGAAAATGTAGTGTCCCCAACTGAGCAAGCCAGAGGCGACAGTGGCAAGGAACCAAAACTCCATCAGGTGTCCTAATGGAGAAAAATAAACCTTGGGAGAAACCAGGCTCAGTCGGGGTGCCAGTTCTCCTCTGGCCAATTAACAAACAGTGTAAGATTATTATTTTGGCAGCCTTATAGGTCAGAAGTAATATTAGATCGGATTATTCGAAAGATCGGAGGCATCACACCGGGTTTATTGAGGATGGCGTGTCAATTAAACAATTATTAAATAGGAATATTCGAAATATCGGAGTCATCACGCCGGAGATGGATCCATTGAGGATGCCATGTCGATGAGCAATTTCAGAGGGTAGACTAATTGACACGGTCTCTGCAGACACTTCAGGGATGCGTTGGTAATGTCTGGGCGCTGGTCCACCATCTGATCTGGATACGGCCCGGATCCGGCTGACTGTAGTAAACCTCGGGATAAACAGAGAGACTAACATTAGCGTAGATGCCATTCCTCTTATGATGTAACGAGTACATCAGGTGTTATGGGAAGTGTTCCCGGTTCCGGCTGACCTAGTTAATGCAGCCTAACAATTTGAATAAAATATAAATTAAAATGTTTTATGTGTATGCCATAGTAAAGAGATGCGTTTTTAGTCTAGATTTAAACTGACAGAGTGTGTCTGCTTCCCGAACAATGCTAGGAAGGCTGTTCCAGAGTTTGGGTGCTAAATAGGAAAAGGATCGACCGCCTGCAGTTGATTTTGATATTCTAGGTATTATCAACTGGCCAGAGTTTTGAGAGCGCAATAGACGTGATGGAGTATAATGCGTTAAGAGCTCGCTCAAGTACTGGGGAGCTAAACCATTTAGTGCTTTGTAAGTAATTAGCAAGATTTTAAAATGTATGCGATGTTTAATAGGGAGCCAGTGCAGTGTTGACAGAACCGGGCTAATATGGTCATACTTCCTGGTTCTAGTAAGAACTCGAGCTGCTGCGTTTTGGACCAGGTGCAGTTTATTTATTAAGCGAGCAGGGCAACCACCCAGTAGAGCATTACAATAATCTAGCCTTGAGGTCATGAACACATGAACTAACTGTTCAGCATTTTGCATTGAAAGCATATGCCGTAATTTAGATATATTTTTAAGATGGTAGAATGCAGTTTTACAGATGCTAGAAACGTGGCTTTCAAATGAGAGATTGGTATCAAAGAGCACACCCAGGTTCCTCACTGACGACGAGGACTTGACAGAGCAGCCATCAAGTGTTAGACAGTATTCTAGGTTACTACATGTGGAGTTTTTTTGTCCAATAATTAAAAATTCAGTTGCAGGAAATTACTAGTCATCCAATTTTTTATATCAGCTATGCATTCCGTTAATCTTGTGAATTGGTAAGTTTCGTCAGGGCGTGAAGAAATATAGAGCTGAGTATCGTCAGCATAACAATGAAAACTAACGCCATGCTTCCTAATGATATCTCCCAGTGGTAGCATGTACAGGGTGAAGAGCAACGGTCCTAGCACTGAGCCCTGCGGTACTCCATACTGAACTTGTGATTGGTGTGACATCTCTTCATTTACTGCTACAAACTGATAACGGTCAGATAAGTATGATTTAAACCATGCCAATGCAATTCCACTAATGCCAACATAATTTTCGAGTCTATTCAAAAGAATGTTGTGGTCGATGGTATCGAATGCAGCGCTAAGATCGAGTAACACTAACAGAGAGATACAACCACGATCGGATGATAAGAGTAAATCATTTGTAACTCTAATGAGAGCAGTCTCAGTACTATGATACGGTCTAAATCCTGACTGGAAATCCTCACAGATACCATTTCTTTCTAAAAAGGAGCATAATTGTGAGGACACTGCCTTTTCTAGTATTTTTGACAGAAAGGGTAGATTTGAGATTGGCCTGTAATTGACTAATTCTGTAGGGTCAAGTTGCGGTTTTTTAATAAGTGGTTTAATAATAGCCAACTTAAAAGTTTTCGGTACATATCCTAAAGTCAAGGATGAATTAATGATATTAAGAAGAGGATCTATGACCTCTGGAAGCATCTCTTTTAGTAGTTTAGTCGGTATAGGGTCGAGCATACATGTTGTTGATTTTGATGATTTAACGAGTTTAGCCAATTCTTCTTCTCCTATAGCAGTGAATGAATGTAATTTTTCCTCAGTGACACTACAATGCTCTGTCTGATGTGATACAGTAGTAGACGGCTGCATGGTTATAATTTTTTTCCTAATATTATCAATCTTACAATTAAAGAAGTTCATAAAGTCATTACTGCTGTGCTGTTGGCAGACATCAGAAGTTGAAGCTTTATTTTTGGTTAATTTAGCCACTGTATCGAATAAATACCTAGGGTTGTGTTTGTTTTCTTCTAAGAGAGTCGAGAAATAAGCAGATCTAGCAGTTTTTACGGCCTTTCTGTATGAAATCATGCTCTCTTTCCACGAAATGCGAAAAACTTCCAGTTTTGTTTTCTTCCAGCTGCGCTCCATTTTTCTGGCTGCTGTTTTAAGGGCCCGGGTGTGCTCGTTATACCACGGCGTTGGACTATTCTCTTTAATCTTCTTTAAGCGCAGAGGAGCAACTGTGTCTAAAGTGCTGGAAAAGAGAGAGTCAATAGTTTCTGTTGCAACATCAAGTTCCTCTGGGCTATCTGGGATGCTGAGGAGATGAAACTGATGAGGAAGTTTATTTACAAAGAAATCTTTAGTCTCAGCAGTGATAGTCCTGCCATATTTGAAGCGAGGGGACGGCTTTGCAGCCTTTGCTAAATTAAGTATACATGATACTAGGTAATGATCTGAGATGTCATCGCTCTGCTGCAGAATTTCAACGGTATCAACATTTATTCCATGTGACAATATTAGGTCTAGAGTATGATTACGGCGATGAGTGGGTCCTGATACGTGTTGCCTAACTCCAATAGAGTTTAGAATGTCTCTAAATGCCAATCCCAATGCGTCTTTTTCATTGTCTACATGGATATTAAAATCACCAACAATTAGGACTTTATCTGTAGCCAGTACTAACTCTGATAAAAAATCAGCAAATTCTCTGATAAAGTGTGTGTTGTGCCCTGGTGGCCTGTATACAGTAGCCAACACAAATGTTAAACAGGATTTATCAATTTCACTACATAACGTTACATAAAGCACCAAAACTTCAAAAGAATTATATTTGAAACTAGACTTCTGAGTAATACTGAAGATATTATTATAAATTACAGCAACACCTCCCCCTTTACCTTTCAGACGCGGCTCGTGTTTATAACAATAATCTTGTGGGGTGGACTCATTTAAAGTAATGTAGTCGTCAGGTTTTAGCCAGGTTTCTGTCAAACACAGCACATCTAGATTATTATCTGTAATCATATCATTAACAATAAGCGTTTTAGAGGAAAGGGATCGAATATTCAGCAGCCCGAGCTTTATCATTTGATCATCTGTATTATATCTGTTGTTTATTTGTTGGACATCAATTACATTTTTACCGTTGAATAGTTTTGGTGTTCTTTTTTCGCCTGACACTCTGTGTGTGTGTGCGTGTGTTTCGTCTGACGCCTTGAGACGACACTCTTTTATGATGAGTGTGTGTGTGTGTGTTTCGCCTGACACTCTGAGACAACACTCATTTATGATGTGTGTGTGTGTGTGTTTCGTCTGATGCTCTGAGACCACACTCATTTATGATGTGTGTGTGTGTGTGTGTGTGTGTGTGTTTCGCCTGACGCTCTGAGACAACACTCATTTATGATGTGTGTGCGTGTGTTTCGTCTGACGCTCTGAGACGACACTCATTTATGATGTGTGTGTGTGTGTGTGTTTCGCCTGACGCTCTGAGACAACACTCATTTATGATGTGTGTGTGTGTGTTTTGCCTGACGCTCTGAGACCACACTCATTTATGATGTGTGTGTGTGTGTGTGTGTGTGTGTGTGTGTTTTGTCTGACGCTCTGAGACCACACTCATTTATGATGAGTGTGTGTGTGTGTGTGTGTGTGTGTGTGTTTTGCCTTACGCTCTGAGACCACACTCATTTATGATGTGTGTGTGTGTGTTTCGTCTGACGCTCTGAGACCACACTCATTTATGATGTGTGTGTGTGTGTGTGTGTGTGTTTTGCCTGACGCTCTGAGACCACACTCATTTATGATGTTTGTGTGTGTGTGTGTGTGTGTGTGTGTGTTTTGTCTGACGCTCTGAGACCACACTCATTTATGATGTGTGTGTGTGTGTGTGTGTGTGTTTTGCCTTACGCTCTGAGACCACACTCATTTATGATGTGTGTGTGTGTTTTGCCTGACGCTCTGAGACCACACTCATTTATGATGTGTGTGTGTGCGTTCGTTTCGCCTGATGCTCTGAGACGACACTCATTTATGGTGTGTGTGTGTTTCGCCTGACGCTCTGTGTGTGTGTGTGTGTGCGTTTCGCCTGACACTCTGTGTGTGTGTGTGTGTGTGTGTTTCGCCTGATGCTCTGAGTGTGTGTGTGTGTGTTTCGCCTGACGCTCTGAGTGTGTGTGTGTGTGTTTCGCCTGACACTCTGTGTGTGTGTGTGTGTATGCGTTTCGCCTGACACTCTGTGTGTGTGTGTGTGTTTCGCCTGATGCTCTGAGTGTGTGTATGTGTGTGTGTGTGTTTCGCCTGACGCTCTGAGTGTGTGTGTGTTTCGCCTGACACTCTGTGTGTGTGTGTGTGTGTGTTTCGCCTGATGCTCTGAGTGTGTATGTGTGTGTGTGTGTGTTTCGCCTGATGCTCTGAGTGTGTGTGTGTGTGTGTTTCGCCTGATGCTCTGAGTGTGTGTGCGTGTTTCGTCTGACGCCTTGAGACGACACTCATTTATGGTGTGTGTGTGTGTGTTTCGCCTGACGCATTGAGAAGACACTCATTTATGATGTGTGTGTGTGTGTGTGTGTGCGCGTTCGTTTTGCCTGACGCTCTGAGACAACACTCATTTATGATGTGTGTGTGTGTGTGTGTGTGTGTGCGTTTCGCCTGACGCTCTGAGACGACACTCATTTATCGTGTGTGTGTGTGTGTGTGTGTTTCGCCTGACGCTCTGTGTGTGTGTGTGCGTTTCGCCTGACGCTCTGAGTGTGTGTGTGTGTGTGTGTGTGTGTGTTTCGCCTGATGCTCTGAGTGTGTGTGTGTGTGTGTGTGTGTGTGTTTTGCCTGACGCTCTGAGTGTGTGTGTGTGTGTGTGTTTCGCCTGACACTCTGTGTGTGTGTGTGTGTGTGTTTCGCCTGACACTCTGTGTGTGTGTGTGTATGTGTGTTTCGCCTGATGCTCTGAGTGTGTGTGCGTGTGTTTCGTCTGACGCCTTGAGACAACACTGATTTATGATGTGTGTGTGTGTGTGTGTGTGTTTCGCCTGACGCCTTGAGAAGACACTCATTTATGATGTGTGTGTGTGTGTGTGTGTGTGTGTGCGTTCGTTTTGCCTGACGCTCTGAGACGACACTCATTTATGATGTGTGTGTGTGTGTGTTTCGCCTGACGCTCTGAGACAACACTCATTTATGATGTGTGTGTGTGTGTGTGTGTTTCGCCTGACGCTCTGAGACAACACTCATTTATGATGTGTGTGTGTGTGTGTTTCGCCTGACGCTCTGAGACAACACTCATTTATGATGTGTGTGTGTGTGTGTTTCGCCTGACGCTCTGAGACAACACTCATTTATGATGTGTGTGTGTGTGTGTGTGTGTGTGTTTCACCTAACGCTCTGAGACAACACTCATTTATGGTGTTTGTGTGTGTGTGTGTGTGTGTATGTGTGTGTGTTTTGCCTGACGCTCTGAGACGACACTCGTTTATGATGTGTGTGTATGTGTGTGTGTGTGTTTTGCCTGACGCTCTGAGACCACACTCATTTATGATGTTTGTGTGTGTGTGTGTGTGTGTGTGTGTGTGTGTTTCGCCTGACGCTCTGAGACGACACTCATTTATGGTGTGTGTGTGTGTGTGTGTGTGTTTCGCCTGACGCTCTGAGACGACACTCATTTATGATGTGTGTGTGTGTGTGTGTGTGTGT